>JADHKO010000039.1:0-175647 GCA_019925425.1 Ophiostoma pallidulum | reverse complement strand
CGCCCGCCCCCCCCCCCCCCCCCCCCCCCCCCCCCCCCCCCCCCCCCCCCCCCCCCCCACCGGAAAACAAACGAAAAAGGCCCAAACAGGTCGAATAAGTGATAGAAGAGGAGCAGAGTAGAGAAATACACAGAGATGGGGGCAGGGGAACAGTAAACTGAGATTTACTGTTGGTTTTTTCTCAAAGAAATAAATGAGCAAATGCAAAGAAAAATACAAAAGAGACAATAGCAACCTGATCAGAACACCCCCGCAACCCTCAAAATAAAAATGAATAAAAAAACTCCGACACCCCATTTGTAAAGAATAGTACGCCAGCTCCCGAATGCTCTGTTCGTTCTTCTAAAGACCCTGTGTCCCCCATCGCTATTCCGTCTTCAAGGTACACCTAAGCATTGCTGCTTCCAAGGAAAGAAAGAAAGAAAAGAAGAATAAAAACGAGGAGAGAAGTGGAATAAGGAAAGAAAGGGACGAAAGGGGCACTGGCTTGCGAAAAAAACAAATCCAGGATCCAAGGCCGGAGAGGGGGGGATTCTAGGCTGCTGAAAGGATAAAATGGGAAAAAGGAAGGCGAAGATAGTAGTTTGAGTAAAAAAGACAACGAGAGCAAGAAAACAGGCAGCAGTGTGATGTTGGTCGAAGGATGTGTGACACAAACGTGCAACACACCGCTGCGTGGTCCTAGTCCGAGAGTTGCTTGTCGCCCTCGTGTTATCAATGGCAGCGGGTCGTGCTGCTTCTCGTCGGGGAGGGGGGAGGGGGGGGATGGAATTGGGCACCAGTCGCGAGAAGGGGTGTACAATAGGCTCGAGAGAGTCGCAGGAATCGATCTATCGGTGGTAGTATGGAAATCGTCAAAGTCCGAGACGTGCCCGTCATGGACAGTCTGGAGGCAAGGGAGTAAGGAGCGCAAGTCGATTTATTTCGGGTAGATTTTTTCAATCTCCTCGTCGCTGAGGAAAATCTCGATGATCGGCTCTCGTCGGTTCTCGATGGGGGTGTAGTCGAAGTCAACGTAGGACGGAACAAAGATTTCTGCAAGGCCAGTGTTAGCAGAGGTTGTGAGCAAAAGGGGGGAAGGAAAGGGGCGGGTATTGCGAGGCAGCGTCAACATACCAGGATTCCACAAGAAGCCTTGGCTCGAGGTCAAATACGAGATCTGGAAGTGTCAGTTGTGTTGACCGCCAGGCAGAAGGCAAAATATTGGGGGGGGGGAGGGGGACACACCAGCCGCGGCGGGCCGTCAGGCTCGCCGATGTTGATGAATTGCGCTTCTTCTTGGGAGATCGCACTGCCTATGGAGATGGTCAGCCCTGTAGTTCAATCCTAAAGTCTCGGAGGGGAAGAACGCTCGCTGGTGTCTCTGCAGTCCTGGAAAAAGCATGTTGGGGAGTTGGGGAGTTGTGCTGCGTGGGGCGATAAGGGCACCCGCTCCCCTGAGCAAACAGCAAGTCCCAAAACAAAATATGCAACTTACTTAGGAGACTTGGCCGGCGGTTGTGGGCCATCTTCTGCTCCATCCGTGTGGGCGCCGGGTCCGGGTTCGATCGCGACATGACGGCCTTGCCCTTGGCCCTGCGCGACGGTGTTGCGGCAGAATACAGAGAAGACGGCGTCGACGGGGAGGCAGAAGAGGACGAGGCAGACGAGGGCGAGGGTGACATCTCGGACGACGTCGCTGGAGAGCCGACTGCGGCGTCCATGGATCGCAGGTGGTGCCGGTGGCGGGGTTGCGGGCGGTCGTCGCTGGACGACTGCGTGGTCGGGATCGGGATCGACGACGACATGGCGATGACGCAGTAGAACTGAGGGGCCGGTACGAGTGTCCCTTTTGGGGGGGGGGGGGGCGAGGTGAAGTGAGTTGGGGTTGAGAGGTCGCGCCCGATGGAATCTATCGGCCGGGTTGGCACAGCACGTCACCGATGGTTGGAGATGAGTCAAAAACACGTATCGGGATCGGTCGGGATTGTCGAGAGACGTTTTGGCAGAGGGTCGGGGCTAAGGACTGGGCCAGCAATAGGGCTGTTTGCGATGGGATGTGCAAGCGCCGGGACACAAAGACGGGCTCTGCGGGGGTTGAGGCGGTGGTGGCGACAGCGAGCGAGATAGGGAGCGAAGAAGAAGCCAAAGAGATAAGGCGTGGACAAGGAGCTAGGCGGACGAAGTGGGCGCGCCGGTTAGGACCGTCCCCAAGAAGGGAAAGCAGGGGGGGACACTGAAGGCAGAAAGGCAGAAAGGTGAGCAGCGATGCGAAGGAGAAACAAGAGGGCAGCGAGCAAGGTGAAGAAGGGTCGGGGAAGAAAGAAACAAGGTGGCACGGAGTCGAGGAGAGAGGGAGAGGTGGGGGGGCAGCGGAGCGGACGAGAACAACCGAAACCGGATAATAGATGTGACAGCGGTCTGGGTGAGGAGGAGGAGGGCAAAGGGCAGCGGCAAGAACGACGCGAGACGAGACGAAGTCGAGAGATGAAGTCGAGAGATGAAGAGGAGAGAGGAGAGAGGAGAGAGGAGAGAGGAGCAAAGCGGAGAGACAAGGGCGTTGGCTGTCGCAGGTTGGTTGGGGAAGGGAAGGGAACGGGAACGGAGGAACGAGGAGCGGAGAAGTGAAACGAGGGAATCGAGAAACGAGAAGCGAGAAGCGGGAAGCGAGAAAGAGAGAAAGGAGAAAAGGAGAGTTGCTGCTGGGATCGACAAAAGAAGAGGAGTGTTTTTTTTTTTTTTTTTTGGTTTGTTGGAACGTCACGCTGTGCGGAGCAAGTTGCTCATAAGGGGCGGAAGTGTGAGGCCACCCTCTCTTCTTTCCCTCTCCTCTGTTGGAAGCGTGAGTGCGTGCGTGCGTTCGTGCCTCGCCCCTTCCTGGGCGTCCCCCTTCCAAGATGCGCCTGCCTGCCCCCATGCAGCCACGGCTGGCCTGGCGCTGGCCCCCTCCGCCCCGTCTGACTCCCCCATCTTTAAGTGGTAAAAAAGTGGGGGTGAAGCCACTTTAAAGGGAAGCCGCCCACACGCCCACAGAACACGACGGCAGCGTGGCTGGCCATTCACGGCCATGCACGGCCATTCACAAAACCGCCCGTGAGCGTGAAGCGGTCACTGGCTGCCGCAGAGCGCGTCCGGCCGCCTCGGCCCAGCATGCGAGGGAGAGGGCCTGGCGGACGCGGCGTGCAGTGCGCGGCGCAGCAGCATGCGCTGTTTGGGCCCTCCTTTGCGCGCTCCTGTACGAGTATGCGAGTCTTTCGAGAGAAAAGCGAGAGAAACGGAAGACGGCTGGCTTCCTCCTGTGCCGCCGGCCGGCCGGCATCCTACAATTCCGACTGCGTTATGGCTTCGTACTGACAACGCACGACCACCAACTCCGTGCACGCCGACGAACGAAACGGCCGACCCCATTTTGGGGGGGCGTGAATCACCAACGAGCCCCACACACGCTCTAGTGCGTTCTCCACTGTCCGGCTGTCTTGTCGTGCTGGAACTACGACAGTACAGAGCACGACGTACAGACTCGTTCTCTCTGAGTTGGTGATCACTGGGACCCTTCCCCCCTTTCCGCTGCTTCGTATCCGCGTCTGCACGCAGAGATTGGCTTGGCCCCAGCACACGGCACTCTGTGCGCCACGGAACGCTATGTCGCGCCGTGCGACTCGATGGTTCCGAGCTCGCTGCGACTGCAGCAAGAATAGCATGGAACCGTGTGGGCTTTTTGTGTGTATCTTACAGGTCGTCCCTGCGTCCTGCGTCCTGCGTCCTGCATTCTGCATTCTGCATTCTGCATTCCGCATTCTGTATTGTGCATTCTCGTCCACCCCCCACCCCCCCCTCCCCCCTCCCCAAACTGCCACGGCAGCCTATCGGAGGTCACCAGCGCAGCCCTGCAGCATGGATGGAGTCCCTTCGACCGTTGCATGGTACAAGTCTGCATGCATCGCATGTGGTGTTTGGGCAAGCGGCTCGCCCACACTTGGGAGGCGGGTTGTTGGCCATGGCTGGTGCCAGGAGCCCAGCAAGCCCAAGCAGAATGAAGGCTGGGCAGCGAAGAAGGAGGAAAGAAGGATGGAAACGGAAAATACAAATAAATGATAAACACGAATGTCCCCAGAGTGCAGTCTGGCTGCTCGCCTGCTTCTGCTGTGTGTGCTGCGGGGTTGGGCTGCTGTCGCCGTGTCGAGTCCGTCTGCTCTGCATCGTTCAAGACAACTTTGTTCATGGTTTCCTCGATCACAGTAAATGTCTCGTATTTTTGTTATTTTGAACTTATGTGTGTATGAAAATGAAGTCGCGATAAAACAGAAAACAAAAAAACACCGTCGCACACCAAGAATGTCCCATTGTGTTGCGTGTTGTCTCCCGCACCCCCCTCCCCCCCTTTTTTCTGGGGGGGGGGGCTCCCTCCGCTATCTCATGACTTTGTTGAAAGTACAGTGGGAGGGAGGGAGAGAGAGGGGGAGCTCTGTTCAACTTTCAGTGTCTGTTGAAAGTCTTTATGCAAATACGGCCCAAAGGAAATCAGAAGAAATAGCACCCCAAAGAGGGTGCGTTGAGTATGATAGGAAAACAAAACCAAAAATCCCCAGAGAGAGACCAACTCCAGTCGATTTTGGGGCCCTCTTCTCTCTTTAATAGTTTTCTTTCCCTCCGTGTTGTTGAAGCTTTCTTTGTGCAGCTCGCGAGAGAAAGAAAGAAATAAACTCCTCGCTGTTTTGTTGAAATGGATCCGAGACACCTTGATCCCAATCATTGTCCCCTCTCCCTTTTTTTTGTCCTTGTCGGAGTCGTATGAATAAGTAGGAAACGAACAGAAAGAAAAATAAGGGGGATAAAAGAGCCGGCAGCAGCTTTACAGGCCGGCATCCGTGCGCCAGCCCTCGACGGGCAGCGGGAAGCCGCCCGACCACGCGGCAATCTCGGCGCGCAGCGTGTTGATCGTGGCAATCTCGCCGCTCGCCACCTTGGCCTTGAAGTCCTTGAGCTTGTTGGCCTCCTTGGGCAGCGACGCCTGCACCGCCTTGCAGATCTTGACGGCCTGGTCGATGAAGCCGGCGACGCGCTCAAAGTCGGCGGTGCCGAAGCCGCGGCTCGTCATGGCCGGCGTGCCGATGCGGATGCCGCACGGCGTCAGCGCGCTCTTGTCGCCGGGGATGCTGTTCTTGTTGCACGCAATGTTGATCTGCTCCAGCACGGCCTCGACGCGCGCGCCGTCGAGCGCGGTGGGGCGCAGGTCGAGCAGCACCATGTGCGAGTCGGTGCCGTCCGACACCAGCTTGTAGCCGAGCGTCTTGAACGTCGTCTCCAGCGCCTTGGCGTTGGCGACCACCTGCTCCTGGTACGCCTTGAACTCGGGCGACGCCGCCTGCTTGAGCGCCACCGACAGCGCCGTGATGGTGTGGTTGTGCGGGCCGCCCTGGTGGCCGGGGAACACGGAGAAGTTGATGGGGTTCTCCAGGTCGTACAGCGTCTGCTTGCCCGTCTTGGCGTCCGTCGACCGCACGCCCTTGCGGAAGAAGATCATGGCGCCGCGCGGGCCGCGCAGCGACTTGTGCGTCGTCGTCGTCACGATGTCGGCGTATTCAAAGGGCGACGGGATGACGCCGGCCGCGATGAGGCCCGAGATGTGCGCCATGTCGACCACGAGGTAGGCGCCGACGGAGTCGGCAATCTGGCGCATGCGGCCGTAGTCGATGAGGCGGCAGTAGGCCGACGTGCCCGCGACGAGCACCTTGGGGCGGAACAGGATGGCGTTCTTGGCGAGCGTGTCGTAGTCGATGATGCCCGTCTCCAGGTCGACGCGGTACGGCATGGTCTCAAAGTACGTCGACACCGCCGAGATCTTCTTCTGCGGCGTCTGGTAGCCGTGGCTCAGGTGGCCGCCGTGCGGCAGGTCGAGGCCCATGAGGCGGCCGTGCACCGGCATGATCGCCTGGTACACCTGCAGGTTGGCCGGGCTGCCGCTCAGGCACTGCACGTTGACGCCCCACTTGTCGGCGTCGAGGTGGAAGGCCGCGAGGGCGCGCTTCTGGCACAGCAGCTCGATCTCGTCAATGTGCTGGTTGCCGCCGTAGTAGCGCGCGCCGGGGTAGCCCTCCGAGTACTTGTTGGACATGGGCGAGCCGAGGGCGTCGAACACGGCGCGCGACGTGACGTTCTCCGACGCGATCAGGATGATGGACTCGCGCTGGCGCTGGATCTCGCGCTTCTGTCGGGGGGGTCAGCGAGACTTGCCAGAGATCAATGGCGGTAGCAGCAGGGGAGGGGTTGGGCACGTACCATGATCGCAGCGACCTCGGGGTCGGTCTCGACGAGAGACTTCTCGAGCATCTGTAGCCAGCGTTAGAACTCCATTGAGGGCACAGAAAAGAGACTTGGGGGCGCTGGAGGGGTTCTGGCTCACATCCTTGTGCGTCTGGGAGAGGGCGTAGGTAGCCATGGCTGCGGTTGGTGATGGAGGGGGAGGGGGGGTATCAAAGAAGGAGAAGAGAGAAGGATGGCGGTTCAAGAGAAGCGAACAATGGGAGGAATTGGGAGTGGAGGACGAGGGATGAGACAGGAAGAGAGAGTGGAAAGAGAAGAGGGGAGAGGGAATCAGACGAGACGAAGAAAAAAAATGGCCCGGGACGAGCAGAGGCAAGAAAAAATTGCTTTGGGCTGGACTAACAGCAAAGTCACCACCACCACCACCGCAACCGCCGCCAAAGCACCAGACGTTGACAAGCAACGAAAAAAGTTTTGGTGGGGGAGGCCTGCGCTTTCGGAGGCTGACCAATGGCAGCGCTGCTCCTGGCTACCCCAATACCCACCCTTTCTGCCCCCTGGCATATATTGGCGCTATGTCGCTTTCGGCGTAGCCTTGCCTCGAGAGCTGCTGCACATCATGTGTGCAGTCACGTGTCGCAAATGGCGGGCTCTCAGGCTGACAACCTGCCGCGTCGTTTTTGCTTGCTCGCTGGCCAAGGGAGGCAAGCACGAGGTAGTCCACAGTAACCGCTGCCTCTCCACCAGCTTCTGCTGTTCCCTTGTTGTCCTCGCATCATCACCAAAGCGCCTCCCCATCCAACACCCACACGACCACAAGGGCTCGCCAGGATCGAAAAGCGTCCGGCTTCGACGTGCAGTGCGCCCCCCTCGCCGCCACAGCGACTTTGTATTGACGAATCCCCCCCATCCGCGGCCGTTTTTGGGAATTCTGCAAAGCATCACGAAACAGCAGAGTCTCGGCCTGCGCTTTTCCTTGTTTTCCCTTTCCCTCTCTCCCTCTCTCTCCCGACACAACAACCCACCATGGGCGACACCCTCGTCGAAACGCCCTTGAGCGCCCTTGCGGCACCGCACAAGAAGCCCGTGGCCTCGTCAAGGCCGAGCTTGGGCAACTTCGACGGCATCGCGACCGAGGGCGGCGACGAGTACAGCTCGCTCAAGAAGCTGCAGGGCCAGCTCGAGTACATCCAGCTGCAGGAGGAATACATCAAGGATGAGCAGAGGTAAGACGGTTCGGTCTCCAGGCGGTGAAATAAGGAGGGGGGAGGTGGGGGGGGGGGGGGACAGGGAGGACACACCCATCGCTAACCACGGGAGCGCCCGCTCTTTCTAGAAGCCTCAAGCGCGAGCTCGTGCGCGCCCAGGAGGAGATCAAGCGCATCCAGAGCGTGCCGCTCGTCATCGGCCAGTTCATGGAGGCCATCGACCAGAACACGGGCATCGTGCAGTCGTCGACGGGGTCCAACTACGTGGTGCGCATCCTGTCGACGCTGGACCGCGAGCTCCTGAAGCCGTCGTCGTCGGTGGCGCTGCACCGCCACTCGAACGCGCTCGTCGACATCTTGCCGCCCGAGGCCGACTCGTCCATTGCGATGCTGGGCGCCGACGAGAAGCCCGACGTGACGTACGCCGACGTCGGCGGCCTCGACATGCAGAAGCAGGAGATCCGCGAGGCCGTCGAGCTGCCGCTGACGCAGTTCGACCTGTACAAGCAGATCGGCATCGACCCGCCGCGCGGCGTGCTGCTGTACGGGCCGCCGGGCACGGGCAAGACCATGCTCGTCAAGGCGGTGGCCAACTCGACGACGGCCAACTTCATCCGCGTCGTCGGCTCCGAGTTTGTGCAAAAGTACCTGGGCGAGGGCCCGCGCATGGTGCGCGACGTCTTCCGCATGGCGCGCGAGAACGCGCCCGCCATCATCTTCATCGACGAGATCGACGCCATCGCCACCAAGCGCTTCGACGCGCAGACCGGCGCCGACCGCGAGGTCCAGCGCATCCTGCTCGAGCTGCTCAACCAGATGGACGGCTTCGACCAGACCGCCAACGTCAAGGTCATCATGGCCACCAACCGCGCCGACACCCTCGACCCGGCCCTGCTGCGGCCCGGCCGCCTCGACCGCAAGATCGAGTTCCCCTCGCTGCGCGACCGCCGCGAGCGGCGCCTCATCTTCTCCACCATTGCCTCCAAGATGAGCCTCGCGCCCGAGGTCGACCTCGACAGCCTGATCGTGCGCAACGACCCGCTGTCGGGCGCCGTGATTGCCGCCATCATGCAGGAGGCGGGCCTGCGCGCCGTGCGCAAGAACCGCTACAACATCATCCAGACGGACCTCGAGGACGCGTACTCGAGCCAGGTGAAGACGACGAGCGACGAGAACAAGTTTGACTTTTACAAATGATCGGTTGACGGGGGGAGAAAAAGAGGAAAGACGCAGGAAGGGGGGGGGGGGGGGGGGGGCGTCCGGGGTGGAAGATGAGACTTTTGATGGCCACGGATCATTCATACCAAAGAGGAAAAATAGAAAAAAAAACCTCTCTCGTGTACAACACCCTATCTTCATATTTGTTTTTTCTTGCAATGGAAAAAGGTCATTTTTTTTCTCTTCCTGTCTCTCTCCACTGCATCTTGGTGCAAACTAATCCTCCAGCGACCTCTTTGCGACCGTATTCGTAGTCCGACACAAGAAGGGGAGAGCCGTCCAACGCCGTTCTGGTGAGAATCGGCACCCGGCTTGCAATAACACACCATCCATGCAGCCCGGCAGCTGTGGCAAGGGGAAAGCGTAGCCGCTGCTGTGGAAAGAAAAGTAGGGGGGGAAGAATACGGGGGGGAGGGCGTCTGGATGCCGGATGGTTTGATTTTCTTCCACTTCACCCCTATTCCTGCCTTTTTCCTTCTCGTCCAACGGACACACATACATTAAGAAGGAAGGGAAAAAAA
This sequence comes from Ophiostoma pallidulum, assembly GCA_019925425.1. Lineage (NCBI taxonomy): Eukaryota > Fungi > Ascomycota > Sordariomycetes > Ophiostomatales > Ophiostomataceae > Ophiostoma > Ophiostoma pallidulum. Next base: position 166,457 of record JADHKO010000039.1, on the reverse strand, counting down.
AGAATCATAGATAAAGCAGGCTCCCTGAGGGTATATCCATCTCTTTTCCACGCCGGTTTCTCTCCTTCCGTATAACACCTCTATGTTTTGTTTTCCCACCCCCGTTCCCTTGTCCTCTCCCCCTCGTCTCCGCGTCTCCGCGTCTCCGCGCCTCTCACCTCCCTCCTCCCCCTTTTTTTCGTCGAATGCCGGTTTCCATGCGTTCCAGTTGCCCTGTTTGCCCTGTGCCATCTATAGTAGAATACCACCCAAAAAGAAAATTGTGTCGAGAGACGCAAAACAAAAACAAAAAAAAAGGCTCTTCATGAGACCTCGCTCTCTTACACACAGAGGCTTACAAAAAAAAAGCATTGCTCCGCTTTAAGGAAAAGAAGAAAAACGGCACGCTTCAAAAGCCAAAATGGCCAAAGAAAAGAAAAGGAGACCCTCACTCGCAATGCAAACAAAACAAAACAAAACAAAAACAAGATCAAGCAAGACAATACTGTACAACCGCACAAAACGCGTTGCCACCCCTTTTCAGGAGCCTGCCAATTCCAAGGGACGAGCGGGCATTGGAGAAAAAATGGGGACAGAATCGAGCCCTCCCCCCCCAAGTCTCCTTTGGCTACTGGTTCAAAGCGACGCCGAGCTCCAGGAGAAGGCGCACGAAGCGCGTGTGCAGCTCGATGAAGAAGTCGGGCATGCCCAGGATCTCGGGCAGGCCGCGTGCGCGCAGCGACGCCGCGGCCGCCGAGCTGCTGCCAAACCCACCGAACCCTGCGAACCCGGGCCCCATGCGCCGCGAGAGGCCGTTGCCGGCGGCCACCAGGAAGCTGCTGCCGCCGCTATCGTTGCTAGCGGCGGGGGCGGCGTGCGTCGGCGGGGGCGGCGACATGTGCGGCGAGCGGTCGCTGAACGCAAACGTGGACGACGCCCCCGAGTGTGTGCTTGTCGAGGGACTGCCCTCGCCCGAGTGGGTGGCCGTCGACGTCAGCGACGCTTCTGCCTGCAGGGCGGCGACGCGCTCGGCCTCGGCCTCGGCCAGCTGCTGGATCCAGGCGGCCAGGTCGTTGAAGGCGGCCGACACGAAGCCAAACGCCTTCATGGCCATGCGCTCGCGGTGCGTGTTGAGCGCGATCAGCGCGTAGACGCGCTTGTGGCCGCGGGCGTGCATGTCTGCGACGCGGAAGACGTGGGCGGTGGTGTAGCCGGCAGCCGGGTCGCCGAAAAACAGCGGGCCGCCGTTAGCAGCCGTCGCCGCGGCTGCGGACACGCTCGCAGCGCTGTGGGGGCTCGACAGAAAATGGGATGATGTGGGACTGGGGGCGATGGCGGAGGGCGTGGCCGGCTGCGCGTTTGCCGACATCCCAAACGCGCCGCCCGCGGGCGTTGCGCCGACATTGGCAGTCGCCGCTGCTGCTGCGGGCGAGGCAAGGCCGCGTGGGACCGTTTCGAGCGTCAGCGTGCGCAAGCAGGAGGCGCGGATGATGCCGTAGGCGTTCGCCGATGCGGGCTCGTGTGTCGACGTGTAGTCGAGGTAGTGGGTGTGGCTGGTCATGAGGTGCGACGCAGATGACGACGTGCTCGATCGCGATGTTGCAACAGACGTCATGGTGCCTGTGCGCCGGTGGTTTGGAACGCGTCCGTAGAGATGCGACGAGGAGCGTTCGTCGCCCTCTGCGTCCGAGGACGTCGATGACGAAGCCGACGAGGATGAGGGGTGCAGAAGAAGGGGCGAGCCGTCGATCGGAGTGCCGTCGTACACGCGCGCGCAGGGAACGCGCGTGCGAAAGGTCGGGTTGCGCTCATCCATGCCACCACTGCTAGTGGCCGTGGCCTTGCCGTTGCCGTTGTTGCTAGCGCTGGGCTTGAGCCGGGGAAGGGTCATGGCACAGTTGTCGCAGGGCACAGCACGTTTCGTGACTGAGTCGTCGTACGTCTTGCGGAAGTTGCTCGTCGTCGCTGGCGCTGTCGCTGATTCTGCTGCTGCTGCTGCCGCTGCTGCCGCTGCTGCCTTCGATGCCGTCGATGTTGTTGGGCGCGCGCGCGGCGAGCGACGCAGCGATGCGCTTGTGGCGGGATGCAACTGCGGCGTCGCAGCGAGATCGGCGGTCCTTGGCGCACGGTCTGGGCTGCTTTGCGGCGCGATGCGCCTGGATGCGGGGGTCTGGCCGAGGCTCATCTTGCGCAGCGCATCGGCTACGGCGGCTGTCGCGGCAGTTGCGGCTGCGTGGGGTGTGGATGAGGAAGAGGGGGAGGATGTGAGAGAGGACACGGCGGAGGAGACGGCTGCCATTAGGTCGGGCACGTCTTGGTCGTCGCAGGAGCTGCACTTGACGGGCAGGCCCTCGGTAACCATCAGCGGCGTGGGGCCGTGAACCTCGCAAAAGTGTGCGAGACATAGCTGGAAGCTGGGTGTTAGTACCATTGTGGCGACAGGGGGTTGGGCGCAAAATGAGAAGCCCGTGAAAAGTAGATGAAGCAAAAGAAATGGGAGAAGAGAGGGACATGATGTCTAGGAAGAAACAAAACGAAAGGAAGAGACAGAGGGAAAGCAATAACACAAAGGAAGCAAGTAATGAAAAGGGGGAGAGGGAGGGGCGGGAAGGAGGTAAAAGGGTAGGAGGGAATAAAAGGAACCGTTGGATCAAACGGCGGAAACGAGGCATGGGGCGCAAACGAGTGGCAGTGACAAAACAGCACAGGCATTCAGCTGGTTCGTTCCCGTCACAAAACGTCCCTCCACCCCCTTCCCGAGTCATACAACAAAGCGGAATAAGATTAGGGAAGCCGGGAAGCCAGGAATCTCAAGGCGTTCCAAGGGGATGCAAGGGAAAGCAGAGGACGAAACGAGCACAAAGCCAAGTAAGACAAAAAAATAAGCAAAACGGAAGAGGGAAAAGGGAAAAGGGGGGAGGGGTGTGAAGTGAGTGATTCTGGTGTAACAGCGCCACAAGATTGCCTGCTAGGGAAACATCAGCCTCCCCCTTCTCGGCGTCCCACCAACGCTGTTGGCAGAGATAAACTTTGAGGCGGAAGAGCGTCGCTGATAAACGGCGAACGGCGCGCTAGGTTCCGCCGACGATCACAACCCGAAGCTCCGGGCTAGAAAAGCGCCGGGCAACGTGGTGTTTTTCTGGGATATGTCTCGAGGTTGCCAGCTTAGGACGTGGGGGTCAGGCGAAGAGGGGGAGGTGAGGGGAGAGGGCGCGAGACAAGGGTAGCATGCAAAGAGGGTTTTCCCGGGAGAGTGGATTGGGATGGGAGAGGGGGCAAGACGAGGCGAGGCGCGGGGGGTAGATGTCTGGTACTGAAATAGGAGAGAGAGGGTGGGGGTCAGATGCGAGGCAGCTGCGTGGAGGATGAAGCAACGGAGCGCACAGGGGCACGACGACGGCCAGGAGTCAGCGTGGCGGAACGGGGTTGTGCCACAGTTGCAGCTGTTTTTATGGTTGTATACTCCGTGCTGGACGCGGGAGGGGGAGGCAAAAAGGGGGCGGAGAGGCTGAGGGGTTGTGTGCCGCGTTTGTGTGCCGGGGAGCGAGCTTTCGGGTGGCTGTGATATCTCTGGCGCTGCGCGGTGTCTGACTCTTTGACTCCTTGTGTCTCCGCGTTGCTGAGACGGGGGAGAGGACGAAGACGTTGGCTGTGTGCGTGTGCGGTCTTGTGTGGTCTGTGCTCCGTGCGACGTGTGACGTGTGATTTGGGGGAAATGCGCAGGCTTGCTGCTGCTGCTCTGTTGGCCCGCTGCTCCGCTGAGGTTTGGATGTGGTTCGGATTGGCCAGCACGGAGAGGCTTTGCATATGGCGGGCGTGGGCGTGGGCGTGAGCGTTGTATCATGCGTGCGTTGCATGTGCGCGCAGGCGCAGCGGACGAGGCGGTGAGTCCAGCCAAGATAGTGGGTGAGATAACGACGGAGGTGCAGCTAATCGCGAGCGTCGGGCGCGGCCGACAGAGGCAAAACAGGAAAGGGAATCCAGGGAGGGAGGGAGGGAGAGGGGGGGGGGGGGGGTGCTATCCTCAGGACAAAAGCAGAGAGCATGCCGTATCAGGCCGGGCGCGAACAGAACAAGGGCGGCGGGGCGTCGGCTTTGGCAGCCGCCAACCGGGAGCTGTCAAAAGACGCAAGGGAGAGGGGATATGCGGCGGAGGAAAAAGAAAAGAAAATAAGCGAAGCGAAGCAGGAATGAAGGGTGCGAGTAAGAAAGCGAAGCGAGGCAACTAGGCCGAGCGAAGTCAAGAAAAGGACAAAAAGGGCAAAGACGAGAGACAACGCAGATGAGACGCGGGAACCAGATCGCGCGCAAAAGGCAAGGTGAATCGCAAAAGTAAAAAAAAAAACAGTCGCAAAAAGATGAAGAGGGGGGGGGGGGGGGCGTGTGGAATACGCGCCTGCATGGAGAGACTTACGATCGACGTCATGGCAGGCAGGACGCCTTGGCTGGAGTGCATGCAGTCCGTCGGGGCGTGTGTGTGTGGCGTGTGTATGCGTGGGCTATCTTATCCGCATGCAGGTGTTGTCGTCGATTGGGGGCCGGGCGAGGCGAGGCGAGAGAGGGGAAGGGGGGGATGAGAAAGCGACCGCGCAAAGCTATGCGGGTTCGTCGGCAGCCGATTGCGTGCTGGAATCCGTCGTATCGTGTCACGATCTCGTGGGGGGGGGAGGCCCGATGTCGTTGTGTGTGCGCAAAGGAGTAGCAGCCGGCGTAAGCTTCAGTTGTCGTGCCGGTCGAGTTCCGTTTTCCTGGTCGTCGGGGAGGCGAGAAGAGGGAGGCGAGAGGCAAGAGGCGAGAAGGCGAGAGGCGAAAGCGAGAGGATGGTGACGCGATGGCAATGGTAGAGGGGGAAGGGCCGGGGAACAGACGGCGGGGGCGAGAAAAGGTCGAGGGAGGAAATCTGGGGAGACGGGAAAGGCGAGAATGTGAGGATCGTGAGAATGGTGAGAATGGCGAGAAAGAGCGAGAAAGAGCACTATACGGCGGTCCGGACAGATGTTGGTGCAGGCGGCGAGTTGGGTTCCTTCCCGTCTGTTGCTGCAGGATGGTCTCTTGTCTGGCTGGACAAAAGGAAGGAGCGGTTGAGGGGGACTCGAGGGGGGGCGCGCGTGTGCGTGTTGTCGCAAATGGGAAGGGGGAGGGGGATTGGCAGAAAGGGATGCTGCAATGGTCTTTATATTCTTTGTGCTATTGTTTCTCTGTCGGGAGGGAAAGAGCGACTGGGAGGTGAACCCCCCTCCTTCCTTTTTCTCAAAAAACCCCAAAGCGAAAGAAGGTCGAAACAGGAAAGGAACCTAAGGAGAGAGAGAGAGGGAAAATGGGTCCAAGGGAAAAAAGAAGAGAGAAAAGGAATAGGGAAAAAGGAAAAAAGGAAAAAAGGAAGAAAAAAAAAGCAAAAAAGCAAAAAAAAAAGAAAAAAGAAAAAAAAAAGAGCTAAGAGATCAACTGGAAGGACCGTTCCTCGGGAGCACCCCCGGCGCAAGGAGGTGTGCGCGAAGGTGGAGGTGGGATGTGGATGTGTGGGTTGTCGGATGTGTGGATGGGCGGATGGGGGGGGAGGCGGACGAGAATATCCAAAACGCGGGACGAAGGGGGGAAAAGAGAGAGAGGGAGGGAGAGAGGGAGAGAACGAGAAAGAGCAAGGCGGCTTTTCCGGCGGGGGGGATGGGGAGGAAGAAGACGAAGAAGAAGAGAAAGCTCCCTTTCTCCCCTTCCCATGTTCGGCCTCTGGTCTAGAACCGGGGAGAAAAAGAAGAAGACAAGGAACAAAAAGGAACAGGCGTCAGGAAATGGCAGGGCGGGGCTCTGGCTTCCGAGGACGCGGGCCAAGGAACCCAGAGAGCGAACAGCCGGCCGGCCCTGGGGACTTTTTTGCCCTCCCCGTTCTCCATGCTCCATTTTTGCCTCTTGTTAACAAAGAAGCGCACGAGTACGGAGTAGTGCGTTGTCCCGTAGGCTATTGGGTGGGCTCGTCGTTCTGTCGTCGGATACGTCTAGTATGGCCCCGTAGTTTTCTTTTCCTCTTGTTCTTCTCTTCTTAATGTTCCCAGGCCCTCTCCTCCAATTCGGCATTCGTCGAGGCTACGGAGGGGTTTCTGGGAGCGTCTCGACGACATACGAACATACAAACATACGAACATACGACGTGGCCAGGCCGGAGAAGAGAATGAACAAAAACAGAAAGAAAAGGGAAACAGTACGCGCAGCGGACTACCACCTATCTTACATGACATGTGCACACACACCTTGACACGTTGCACATGCCGCATCAACTCCAAGCCTGGAGGAAAAGGGGGGGGGATGTATCGTACTAAACGGCTCACCGGGGGGGCCATGTTTGTGACAACTCAGGAAGCTCGGAGAGATAAAATAAGCCAATACGAATACAGCTCTCGAGCACAGCTTTGTTTAGTTCGAAAGAAGTCGAAGTAGGGGTGGTCGAGGATGTAGTGGAGCTTCGCGGCGCAGAAGCACGACTGAGTCGCCATGTTGTCCCCCCCTGGCGTGAATGCCAAGTGGGAGCCAGTGGGAGCCAGCGGGCGCCGGTGGACGTATGTCGTACGCCGTCTTTTAGCCTATTCTGTTGTCATTTTACGACTTTTATGGGCGCCGAGAGCAGCAGACAAATAGGTCCAGACGCAGGCCTTGCCGTGTGGGAGAACCGGGCGGTTCTCGGAGAGTGGACGGTGAGACTCGGCGACACTGCGAGGTGAAGGAGCGGCGGGAGGGGTGCAAAAGGGCAGAGAGGGCGGGCGGCATAATACAGGTGGGGGACGGTTTGCGCCATGAAAAAAAAGGCAGAAAAAAGGAAAACGAAAAACACAACGGCATTGCTGCTCGCGGCACCAAGACTTCGGCCGAGCTGACGGGCGGTGAACAGGGGGAAACGAGGTCAAGAGGCTCTTTTCGGGGAAGCTTGTTGTCACGAGAGAGACAGAGAGTGCATCGCCATCGTCCACAGGAGAGAAGGGAAAAGTCGGGACCACAAAGGGCCAGGCCCATTTCCCAGAAAACAATGGGGCCTCTCTGCAGGAACGCCAAGATGGACGACTCGACTTGGGGGGGGGGGCCCTGCTTTGGGAAACCTTCCAGAACAAGATGGGGGGAGGATTGCGGTGGGGTCCGTTCGAATGCTGCCTGCACGGAGCACGTCGTACTCTGTCCTCCGTAGTCTTCTTGTCAGACCTCGTCCGCTCGTACGTCGTACGACGTAATAAGGTCCGTGTCAGTGTCGATGCGAAAAAGGGCAGAGCAGGGGCGCGAGATTGCCCTGCGAGCTGGGGGGGGGATGCGTCGTACGCCGTCCGCAGTCGCATTGTCTTTCTGGGTTCTTGTCGCGTGGCCTCTTTGGCATGTTTCGATTCCCTGTCGCGGCCGGGCCGAGGAGAGAGGGAGGGGGGGACGAGAACGCTCCTATTTGCTTCTGGCACCGTCTAACGGGCGGCCCTCCCCTGCAGCGCTGCCGATCATCAGGCCACGCATGGGTCGTTGGAGACGGAAAAAGAAGAAAACCTGTTATTGTGTGAGTATCTACGACGTACGAAGCGTACGAAGCGTACGAAGCGTACGAAGCGTACGAAGCATGGCACATTCAAAAGGGGGGAAAGAGGAAACCGGGAACAGGAAGAGGAAAGAGGAAAAAGGAAACAGGGAAGACGAAAGATGGGAGATGAGGAAGAGCCGGAGACGGAGGGACCGCCGCGTCTCGATGCGGGAAGGAGTGCGACGAGAAAAAGGACAGGCCCGGGGGAGATGAGAGATGGGAGATGGGATGTGCGGTTCGAGAAATCGAGAACCGTTTAGGAAAGGGGAGAGGCAGAACAAGAGTCGGCAACGAGGACAGGGATGCACGACTCTGGGAGGTGTTTTTCTTCTTTTTCTTTTTCTTTTCTTCCTCTTACCTTTCTCCCCTCTCCCGAAAAGAAGGCCCGGACCAATCACGCTCCATGCATTTGCGCCTCGCCAATGCTCCCCCAGGGGAAAACGAGAGAGGGGGAGGGGGAAAGGGTGGAGAATGGGCGGAATGTGCGGGTGACGACGGGTGGGTTTTCTCCGTCTTCAGGCATCGCGCATGATTCGCCAGCGGCCGTCGGCAGCGATGCTTTGGCCCGAGCACGACGACTCGAGCCAGCAGCGCAAACGAGCCTCGGAGGACAAGCCATCGGGCTTCCAAGGGCTTCCTAGGCGAGGGGACGACACGTGCCGGGAAGCGTGCAATTGCGGCCCGGGCTCCGTTTGCATCTAGGATTACTGCTTACAGTTTTGTGTTTCCCCTTGTCCTCGCCAATGGTTGTTGTTTTGCATGTGCATGCTGGGGGGGTTTCAAGGCCGTGATCGGTTTACTTTGGCAGTGGAGGTGGGGGAAGTAGACCTGCCAGTCCTGCCCGCGTTTGTCCACTCGTTCGTCGCATCTCTCGCGTGCATTGGGTTGACTGCCCGTCTGCCCGTCTGCCGCTGCCGTCTGCCGCTGCCGTCTACTGTCAGCTGTCTGTCTGCCGCACTGTGGTGCATGAACGAACTCTGCGACGCAGCCGCGTGCGCTCTTTCCCGGTCGGCTCTGCATGCGCCGGCTCCTTCCCCAACCATTTATGCACGTTTTACGGCCAAACACGCCTTTTCTGCACTGTGCACGCGTATCTATGTTTGATCTCCATGCAGCACAATGCCGGGACGCACCTCGCTCTCGACATCCCAGGCCCGTTGCAAAGTCCGTCTCTCTCTCTCTCTCTCTCTCTCTCTCTCTCTCTCTCTCTGTCTCTTCTCAACGACACTTCCATCACTCGTCAGCCCTCTCTGCTCTGGTGCCGGTGCAGATCGCGCCGACTCTTTGAGACAACGGTTCCAGTGGGGACAGCCGGACTTGTGTATTGCTTCTGCGAGTACGCCGTACGCCGTACAGAGTAGCGGGGCCGCCTGCCACCCCCCAATAAAGTCGAAATTGCGGTTGTCATTTTTTTCTTCTTTGCTGCGACCGACGAACAGACACGAGGGCAGACCGTGTCGGATTGTCGATGGCCGAGTCATGTGGGGCTCGGTCCCGCTGGGCCGCTCGAAGCCATGTGTTGTTTCTACCCCTACCCCAAATAGGAAAGTCCACCCCCCCCCCCCCCCCAAGCCGACAACGGCTTGTGGTCCACCAACGCCCCGTCCTGGCATCGACGTAGAGATACTTTGGACTTTCGTTGTACTCTGTCCAGTCTTTTTTTTAAGATCAATAAGGAAATGAAACCACGTTGGGCGAGAATGGCTATTGGTGTTCGTCTTCTTTCGTTCTCCTCTTCTTCTACTTCAAAGAGTCGTCCGTAGCTTGTGTGTCCCCTTCCCCCATTCGATTTTCTGTGGTCGGCCACGTCTCTCGTGAGGAACATCAGCTCATCCCGTCGAACGTTCCGGCTCTAGAATAAGCCAAGCAGCCTTCGACGTTCTCCCCAGGAGATAGCGAGAGACACAGAAGGGGGGGGGAGCATGCGCAACGAGGCAGACGTGGGGGTTGGTGCCGGCGCAGGTTGACGACAAGTTGCACCAAGAACGGGGCCGTTCGATGCTGATGCAGGCAACATTCGTTCTCCGGCACCCTCTTTTGACGACGGAAACGTCTGCGAGATCTGGGGATCTGGGGAAAGGCGAAAAGGAGAAAAGGGGAAGAGGGTGGGGGTAGGCTGAAGCCCAGTCGTACGCAGCCGCACGACGTGTTGTCCCATTCGATCTCGTAGGATGAGCTGGTCGAAAGAGAAGTATGCTCGTCTTTATAACGTGTCTACAATGGGATCCCTCTTTCCAATGGAGCACTAGTATACATATAAACATAAATATACAATCCGCATCAAAACACAATCGGTACATCGCTTTGCAGGCCTTCTTGACGAGGAACAGAGACGAAAGGAAAGAAATGAAGAAGAAAAGATGTAACCCCCCGCAAGATCGGTTGCAAAACAAAAGCCCCTCCAACCAACCAACCAACCGCCCTCTCTCGCCTGGGCTCCCGTTGTATTGCAGCAACAACCAGTTTTATTTTTATGACAACGACACCAAAGAGGGGTATAGACTCCAGGAAAAACAAAAAAAGAGACGAAAGCCAAGCCAAGAGATATAAGTAGGAACGCCTCAAAAAAAGAGAAAGAGATCGTGGGGAGGAGGAAGAGAACGGCCCCCCACCTCGGGAGGCCACTTTCCCATCCGCAGAAAAAAAAAGGAAAAGAAAATCACTTCCTCTCCCCAAACAGGTCCACCTCGAGCCGCTTCGCTGCCGGCTCCGACCCGGACGACGAGCCTTCGGACACGATGTCCTCATCACGCATGCCGTTGCCGTTGCCGCTGCCGCTGCCGTCGTTTTCGGGGCCGTCGTGTCCGTCGCTGCCGGCAGCGCCGTACTTTTCCTCCCACAGCGCGCGCAGCACCTGGTAGATGAAATGGTACTGGCTCTCCGCCTGCACCATGGTGCGCCGCTGCTCGCGCAGCTGGTTGACCGTCGCAAAGATCAGGTCGTCGGTCTCGGACGGCACCGACGGCGACGACGGCGGCGACAGCCCGTCCTCGCCGCTGCTGCCGAGCGGCGCAGCGGACCCGGGTTCTGCGCCGTGGGTCGGCTGCTGTTGAGCGCCGTCCGCCGCCCCCGCCGTCGCCGATGCCGCCCCCGCCGTCACCGCCACCGCTGCTGCATCCATCTGCTCATCGTCGTCTCGCGTCGCCCCTCCTCCTTCTCCTCCTTCTCCTTCTTCTCCTTCGCCTTCGAGAACGCCGGCGTCGAGCTCGCGCAGCAGGTGCTCCAGCGCAATAAACGTGCCCGACCGGCCCACACCGGCGCTGCAGTGCACGATGCGCGGGTTGTCGGCGTCCGCGTTCTTCTCGGCCGACAGGTGCATGAGCCCCAGGAAGCTCTCCACGTCCTCGAGCTCCGGCACCCCAAAGTCGGGCCACCGCTTGTAGAGGAAGTGGTACACGATGCGCTCGTCCACGTAGCTGTCGAGGTCGATGGCGGCGACGGCGGCGCTGCCCCCGCCTTGTGTACCGCCATCCTCGCCGCCGACCATCTCCGCATCCGCATCCACGTCCGGGTCTGCATTCGCTTTTGTATGTGCTGCAGCATCCGCGTCCGCATCCATGCCCGTGCCCCCATCGCCGTCCGCCGTTGTCCCCCCCCCTCCTCCTCCTCCGGGCCCATTGGATGTGGTGGTGGTGGTCGTGGTTTCGTCACCCGCTCCCGCTGCTGCGCTGCCGCCAGCAGCAGACGCCGTCGCCGTTGCCGACGCTTTGCGGTGCACGCGCAGCACGATGCGCCGCAGCTCGATGGCGTCACCAAACGGCGTCTCCTCGATCTGCGCGCAGCGCACGCTGGCCAGGAACCCGTCGCCAAACTCGTCGTGCTCGTTGATCACCGTGGGCGGGTCGGCGGGGCTGCGCGGGAAGTACGGATAGCACTTCTCCTGCAGGCCCTCGTGCGTCTCCGTCAGCATGACGATGACGGCGGGCGACCGCAGCTGCTCGTAGACCATGCGCCACACGTGGTCGACCGACGACTGCCGCGGCCCCTGCATGGCAACGTAGCGGTCCGGCGGGCGCGCTGCGTGGGCCGGCGCCGTGGTGGTCAGCGTGATGGGCGACGCGTTGATGTAGTCGACCTGCCCCGCGGGCACCTGGAGCCGCACGCGGTTCTTCTCCCACGGCTGGATGTTCACGTAGCGGTCGAGCGTCCGCAGGTGCGGGCCGGTCACGCGCGTCCAGGGCCCCGAGGGAGACGTCAGGGCGCTCTGCATGCGGTCGCGCTCCAGCCACACGAGGTCGTGGAACCTGTTCTCGATGTCTGCACATCCAGTTTTTATTCGTCAGCCCTCATGGCCAGGCAACGACAATCGAAAGAAGGAGAAGGCGAGGGAGAAGGAGTGAAAAAAAAAAGTGAAAAAAGGGATCTGCTGCTTACCTTGCGGAGAGAGCTTGAGAAAGGCCGGCATGGTCGGCTTGCCGCCGTTGGCGGCCGCGGAGGATGCTGCCTCGGCAGAGCGCCGCCCTTCTTGCCGCCGCCGCCCGTTCAGGTCAAGCGGCCGCGTTGGCGAGATGGACGGCAGGGAAATGTTCTGCAGCTGGCTATTGAGCCCGGCCGTCGGCGACCGCGGGAGTGGCAGCGGCGCGGTTGCCGCGGCGGGGGAGGAGGCGGCGGCGGCGGCGGCGGAGGAGGGCGGCGGCGGCGACCCGCGTGACCGCTTGGTCGAGGAGCGGAGAAGGCTGCGGAAGGGGGACCGTGACGACCGTGCCGGGCCGCGCATTTTGTGCGGCTGGGGCTGGGATTGGGGCTGGTCCTGCACAGGAGCCGCGAATGAGGACGAAGAGGTGGAGGACGGCGCTGCATGCGACGCGGTGGACCGGGGCCTGCTGGTGCTGGTGCTTGGGCGCTTGCCCTGCTCTGCGTTCGTCATCGCTGTCGTTGCTGGAAGGGGGAGCGGAGGGCCGGCGCTGCTGTGGCTCTGTCTCAGTCGTAGTCTCTGGCCGGCAGCAAACTCGCCGACGGAGGTTGCTGGTCGCTGCAATGGCGCATGGTCGTGCGCGGCGGCGGCGGCGGAGGCAGCGGCAGCGGTGGCAGCCAAGTAGCTGTGGTCGTCTGTGGACACGACGGCGGGGTCGCCTGGTGCCGCCGCCACTGCTGCGGCGCGTTTCTTATGGCGTCGAAAGCGGGCGAAGCGGTCCATGGTTTTTTTTGGTGTTTTTCTCTTTTTTTTTGCGTAGTGTGCGTGGGTGCGCGACACAAAGGTACTTTCGACTCACGCTTGGCAAAAAGGGGGGGGGGGGGGCTGCGGATTCGCGGGACAGCTGGAAGCGAAAGGACGGTGCGCGCGTGCGTGCATGCGCAAGGGGCCAGGAGCCAAAGGGACAACGGGGAGGTCGAGGCGACCGCAGGACGGAACGCAGAGGCAATCCTTCAGGAGCAAAGGAATCTGGCGATTCTGGATCTTTCGGGGAGAGGGAGGAAGCCGAGAAAGAAAAATAGGGGAGGCCGACCAATAGGGGGCAGAGAGGCGGGAGCGAGGGTGACAAATGCGCAAGGCACCCCCACAGAGTGCATGGAAAGGGGACAGGGGGACGAAGGCTGAGGCGAGACGAGCTGCGCGAGACCAGAGGTGAGCGAGACGAGGCGCCCGCGGCCATGTTGGTTGCATCGCGCGTTTACGGCGTACTCGTATTTCGTACGACGTACGAGTCCGTCGTTGTGGAGCCGATGCCGCCTGGGCCGGGGGAGCTGGGGTGGGCAGGAGCGACACCCCGTTATTGTCTCCGATCGGGGGGCACAGGGCAGGCAGGAGCGTTGGGGATTGGGAGCCCCTAAGACGACCCCTGTACTGTCCTGAGTGGGGCTGGCCTGGCCTGGCCGGCAATGCGGCCCAGTATTATTATCACGAGTACGGAGTACGTTGTAATACTAAATTAATCTGACAGCATCTCGTGATATTGTTGCCGGCATCGACAGAACACGAACATTGCACGCATGGGACTGCCCTGCCGACAGCCCTGCATCTGCTGTTGCACCCGGAAACCCGTGTTTCATGGTAAAAGAGGCGTCCCGGTAGACTGGGGGGGCGGCGAGCTCGTCGTGGCCTGGCGGAAGAACGACGGATGTCCGGCCGCGCCAGTAACGGTATTGCAGCCCCGGTGATGCCGCAGCAGCGGAATGGTCGTGCCGTGCAGCTGTGGTGGCTGTGGGGCCGTGTATAGAAGCCCTGGAGGACGCGCAAGCCAATGGCAAGGACTGGCCTCGGGCGCCTCCATAGGCCGCGATACGATGCGAAGGAATTGGCGAATCCGGTGGGACGGGTGCAAGAGCGGCACACAGGCAAGAGCGAATAGGAGTACGGTAAATTCGTCACGGCAAGGGCTGTGGGTGCAGGAAGGGATGGTCAGGCCAAGGCGTCGCAGAACTGCGTCAGTTTAGAAGGGGGAGGACGGTTCGACATGAAGCCTTGCCGCGATTGCCAAAACAGAACGAAGCAAGCTGGATCAGTACAATGCAGGACAATTTTTTTATAATTTCCTTTTGTGTGGCGAGAGTGTTCCTATGTTCCTATGTTCCTATGCTCCTTTGCGCGCCGGGAAAAAACCCGACCCCGACTCTCAGAGGTCCTGTTCCCCAGTCCAGTTCCAGTAGACCCGCCCCGCGCCCCCAGTCCTTCCCTTACGCCCCCGAGTAGATGGCCGACACGTAGCGCCCGCACGTCACACGCTGCTCCAGGCTGACCTTGCGCCCGCTGCCGGCCAGCTTGACCGTCGTGCGCGGCGTCAGCGACAGCCGCTCCCGCGACAGGTCCAGGTTGGTGGGCGCAGACTTGTTCTCGGGCGGCGGCAGCAGCAGCGGCAGCGACCCGGCCGCATCCAGCGGCGCAATGTGCACCGGCTCGCTCTGGTTGTTGCGCTTGCCCGTGCCCAGCTGGTAGTACTCGTTGCCGCCCCACCAGAGCGTGTCGGCGCCCCAGTTGGTGTCGGCAGCGCTCGCCGCGCGCGCCGACGACGTGGCCGCCGTCCGCGTCGCGTTGTCCAGGACCGCCGCGGCATGCGTGGCGCCCACCGCGAGGTGCGCGACGCGGATCGGCACGACCGCCCCGGCGGCCTCGCTGTACTCGGACAGACCCGACAGCGCCCGGATCTTGCCCGGCCCCGTCGTCGAGATGTGCACCCACTTGCCCGTGCCCAGGCTGCCGTAGATGCCCGACCCGCACGACCAGGTGTCGGCCGTCACCGCGCCCGTTCGGCGGCCGGTGGTCTCGGTGACGTCCACGGAGAAAAAGGACGTGGCGCCGCCGGCGGCAATCGAGGTCACGCGGGTCACGGGCTGGCCGTCGTTGACGGCGCCGGCGAGAACGATGGGCCCGCTCCGGCCACTGCCCCCGCCGTCTCGGCTCTCCTCCCCGTAATACAGCCGGTCGACGGGCACTCGGACAGGGGCGGCCGTCGAGGGGAAGGCGGGCGATGCCGGGATGCCCAGCTGGCCCGTCGAGTTGTCGCCGAAGCTGTAGAGCGTGCCGTCCCGCGCGCGCACCAGGGAGTGGTAGTCGCCCGTCGCAATCTGGGCCGCCGCGATCCCCACGAGGCCCGGCACCTCGCGCGGCGCGTCGATCGGGCGGTCCCGTGGACGCGTCTCCCACGTCAGCCCCGGGATGCCCAGCTGGCCCTTGGCGGGGAAGGACGACAGGCTCGACACGGCCGAGAAGACGCGGCCCTTGGTGGTCAGCAGCAGGCAGTGCTCCTGGCCGCCGCGAACGTCGACGACGCGCTCGCCCCGCGCAAGGCCGGCGGGCGTCATTATGCGGATGCCCGTGCTGCTCGGCAGCCCCGAGGAGGGCGTGGATGGCGGCGAGGACGAGCCAGAGCTCCAGAGAGCGTTGCGCCACCAAGACGAGGACGACGGCGCAGACGGCGTGGATGCCGATGCCGTCGCCGTCTGCTGCAGGTCAGCCTGCGCCACGGGCAGCGAGTAGACCGACCCGTTTGCCGCGAGCGCAATGACGCGGTCGTTGGACAGGGCCACCTTGACAATGTCCTTGCCCGTGAGCGTGGCCACGGGCGTCAGCGGCGTCTTGGCAGCCGCAGCCGCGGCCGTCGCCTTGGTCCCCCAGACGCCCACGCCCCACTGCAGCACGTCGCCCTTTTCGGTGACGGCCACGCCGACGTCGCGGTCGAGCCGCAGGTCGCGCAGGATCTGCCCGTCAAAGAAGCGGATGCGCCGCGGCTCCTTGACCACCGACCCGGCGGAGTCGGGCGCCACCACGCGCCCCGCATTGGACCCCCAGGCATAGACGCCCGGGCGTTCGAGGCTGCTCTTGACCTGCCGGTGCTGCGGGCTGAGGACGTCGCGCACGTCGGCGTTGTCGGCGCCCGGCTGCCCGACGGGCGCCGTCTCAAACTCCATCTCGGCCTTGGGGATCACCACGATGCGCGGCGGCTCGTCCTTGTTGTCGTTTCCTCCGTCGCCGCCACCCGACATTGTCGAGAAGGCGTACAGGCCAGCGCCGGCGGCAAAGGCCACCGTCAGGAGGCCCGTGAGCCGTCCGAGGCCGCCACTCCGACGACGCCGGCCACCGCCGCCCCGTCTCGGGCGCGGGCCAGGCCCGGGCCCAGGACCACCCCCGCCGCCTCGTCCACCAGGGCCGCCTCCCAGCCAGCGAGCCGTCGTCAATGGCTGGTAGGCGGGCCTGGGCTTCAGCGCGGCCACGGCGCACGTCGCCCTGCGCAGCAGCGCCATGCTTTCTCTTTTGAGATGTTTCTTTGCGGGGGAGTGTTTCCGCTCAGAGACGGCGGCCAAAGAATATGAGCGGCTCGGGGCGCAAGTGTCTCAAAAATGAAGAAATGAGTTGGGGGGCGAGGGCTTTCCCGGCTGTGTTTGTATGCGGCCGAAACGATGCGGATGTCCCGTCGTTCGTACTGTATTCTGGAAGGTTGCAATACGAAGGGCTGTCTTATGTCATGATGCTAGTTGCAAAGCTGCTCAACGAGGGGTCTATTAGTCTGGGGGAGAAAACGTTACAATTGCTTGGCCTTGATTCGGCGGGAGCTTTTGCGTGGCGATGCTCGCGAAAACGGGCGTCCCACTATTTCACGTGGAACGTGCTCTGCAGCCTCAGCCTTGTCTGTGGTGTACATCAACACACATCGCACACGCTCTCTTCACTCTCTGTCCCCTCCTTTGGGATCATCGTTTCAAGCTCCGAAAGATACCTTTATCGGCCTTGCTAAACAGCGTTCTATCTTTTGTTCTAGCCAAATATCTGGTATTTGCCCACGAATAGGTCGCTTCTTCTGTGCCTTTATCAACGTCTGCAAAAAAGAAAAAACAAAACAAAAACAAAAAAACTCTCATTGTTTCCTCTTTTTTTTCTCGACACCCGCCAAAAAACTCTTTAATTAACATCCCGGCTTCATCTGAGTCCCGGCTTTCTGGTGCTCTATTGCCCATTGGACTACATGTTGCTTTCTGTGAAATGCCAACGTACAGGAGCTAGACTTGATCTCAGCCCACATCGTCAGGCAGTACCGCACCCGCTGCAAACAGCCCGAATGAATTCTCAGAAAGACGATCTTTCATGCGCAACAATCCCAGTTCGCATCTCCAGCTGCTGCAAAACAAGACGCGGCGTCCAGTTGTAGGTGGCTTTGCGGGGTGGATGCTCTTAGCCGTCCTTCGTCTGGGATTAATGGCGGCAAAAGGTGCAGTACAACAGATAGGTGCGAAGCCACAAGATGTAAGCCCAAAGCTGGAACCAATATGGGCAGTCTGCAGCGGCTCCCGGTCATGTCATGAGAGGGTGAGATGAATGGCCGAGGACGTAACGTTGGCAGACTTCTGTAACAAAAAAAGCGACCCACATATTCTACGCATCCAGCGACTACCCAGTCCACACAGGGAAGGGGTGTGGATGCTTGATGTCTTTCCCTCCTGCCTTGAGAAAAACAAAACGCCATTGCTCCTGCCGCTTGCTGTCTGGTGCTCGAGGAGAGGGGACCGCCTTCTGATGTTCCCAATTTGGAAAGATCAATCGCTGGCGGAAGGCGACGCCCAGCGAAACTCGGCCTTCCACACACCTGGAGCCCCACCTGGGCAGCCCCCCACCCCCACCTTTTCGGCCAGCCCATTTTGTGCCTCCGTGTCCTTGGCGCTAAGACCCTCCCCGTCCAGAGGGAGCTTTGGGTGTGTTGTGGTGTTCCTGGACGACAGCGGAAAGTCGGCTAGTTTACGACGCCTTTTCTCCCTCCCCGAGCAGCATCACCACCACCAAAGAAGTAAGAAGCCGCGCCGGCATCCACGCCTCTGCGACACTTCGCGCGCACATACTTTCCCTGTTGCATGACCCGCCCTTGCCATTGCCACACCGGCAGCGGGCCCTTGCAGCAATGTATGAGGACGCCTGGTACAGCTTCGTGCCAGAGCCGCAGCGCGGGGGACGCAGCAACGCGCAGGGCCCGGGACACCGGCGGCGAGCGTCGCTGCTGCAGCAGCCAAACGTGAGTAGCGCCCGGCGGTGCGCCGCGACTATTTCCATGGCACGCGGGCCGCTTTGGGGGAGGATGGCTGGTTCTGACAATTGGGAGCAGGGCGCAAACCCACAGACCGACACCGTCGAGACGCTCGACGCGCTCTTCGAGGAGGATGCCGATGAAAACGACGAGGATCTGCTGCAGGCCCGCGCCGACGGGCTGCGCCGGCGAGCAAAGTCTTTTCCGGACGTGAAGAAGACTCGCACAAGACCGAAATGGGCGGCAGCGGCAGCAGCAGCAGAAGCAGCAGCGGCGGCAGCGGCGACGACCACCACCACCGCCACCGCCGCCTCCAACACTGCCACCAGTGATGCGGCAAACCCGACACCATCAACAAAAGGACTGGCAAACAAGGGCGGGAGGGACAAGAAAGTCGGGGCAGGAAGGCGACGGACACAGAAGAGGGAGAGGGAGGCCACGCTCGAGGCGCTGTGTATTGCCGACGTGCCTTCTGGGGCGGACGACGGTCTGGAGTGGCAGAAGCTGCTTGAAATACCCGTGCTTCTCGACGCGTGCGATACGCAGCTGCTCGACGCCAGCCAGCAGGAGTTCTTGTGAGCAAAGGAGCACCACCTCCCCCCTCCCTATTTTTTCGGACTACAACAGGACATGGCCACATACTGATACCGCGACCCTCTACCCCTCTACTAGAACATACAGAGACCAGCTGGAAATGACAGAACGCCACCTCGGCCGACTCGTCGAAGACACCAAGGGGGCACTACGACTGTTTTCGTCCCTCGCCGACTCGTTCCGGGCCGTTGAAGAGCAGACGACGTCTTTCCAGTCCCAATGCGACGACCTGGTTGCGGAGCAGCGTCGCCTGCAGATTCTGGCCGACGAGGTCGGAACCGACCTGCACTACTACGGCTACTTGGACACTGCCACGCGCCGGCTCAACGGGGCCGGTGCCGGTCGCCTAGCGGACGACGAGGAGCTTGCGGAGATTCTTGGGAGCCTGGACTCGTGCATCCACTTCATGGCGCATCATGTAAGTTTGGGCGGCAAGGACGGCAAGGGCGGCGAGAGAGCAGTGAACCACCTTTGTGCCATGGCACACGACGCAAAAACTGACGGCCCCCTCTACAGAAGGAGTATCGCGACGCGGAGTCGTATCTTGCGCGCTACCAGTCCCTCCTTACCAAGTCCCTGCATCTTCTCGAGGTAGGCTTCACGGCACGTCTGGAAAAAGTATCGACCGAGCTGTCCAAACAGATCGCAGCGACGCAGTCGGATTCGGCGCAGCACGCACTCGCGTATGGCCGCTTCGAGGAGCTTCTGGTGGAGGACTCCTATGCGCTGGTCCCCAACGTGCAGCAGGCAGTCGCCCGAGCCTATACGCAGGTGGGCGCCGGACGCACGGAGCACCAGAGCTATGCCATCTATGCCAACACGGCCAACAACATCTTCCAAACATACCTGCAGTGGCGCGACCAGGCCCTGCGGCCCATCGTACAAAAGGAGCTGGACACATTCCATGCGCAGATGAAGGAAGCAAAGGCAGCAGCCGGCGGGACCTCGGCGGCCATCGAGGCCGCGTGCCGCGGTTTTATCAAGCAGAGCTTCGAGCGCTCGTACCACGAGGTGCTGCTCTTTGCCAAGGTGTTCAACATCGACCCCCAGTACAGCCCCAGCAACGAGCACTCTGTGTTCGGCACGCTGCGTGCCTATCGCAGCGACCTCGTCAATGCCGTCAACGTCGTGCCGCTGGCGGCGCTGCTGCAGACGGCACTGGCGGCGGCCAACGATGTGACCGTCGTGTGCAATGTGCTCGGCTGGGTCACACACGAATATCTGCTCCGGGACTACGACGACTACGACGACGACGACGACGACGACGGCGGCGGCGGCTGTAGCGGCGATGACGACAACGGAGGTCGTGGCGGCGGTGGCGGTGGCAACGACAGCAACAACGGCGGCGGCGGGGGGAGGAACGCGTCATCGTCGTACCTGGTATCGCACAGCCGGCAGATGGCAGCACGCCTCCTTGCCGAGCACCTCTGGGTGTTTGCCGACGCGCTGTTTGAGGCCGAGGTGGCCAAGACAATTACCAAGGTGGCCGTGGTGCCCGACGCGCTCAAGATAGCGCCCGTCGTGAACGGGCAGGCGGCATCAAACGCGTATCCGCCCGTCCGCCGCGCCATTGAGCTCCTCATCCTGTTTGACCAAGCCATGCCGAAAGAGCGATGTGTAGGTTTCCCCAAGGCCCCTCCCCTTTCTCCGCCCTCCCTCCCCCCCCCTACTGACACATCTCGTAGCAACGCAACAGTCCTGTCGTGTTCAAGATCGTCAAGGAGACGATCCAGGCGCTGCAGCGGGCGGAGGCGCGCATCAGAGCAGGCCGCATCAGCACAGATGCAGACCTGTTCATGATCAAGAACCTGCTGATTCTCAAAAACGAGCTGCTGTCGCTCGAGATTGGCGACATCCGCAACGACGGCAGCGGCACGGGCGGCATGCAGCATTTCGGGCAGATCTGGGACGCGCTGAGCATGGCGCAGAACCTCGTCGGGTACTTTAGCACCTTCATCCCGGGCACGTCGCTGTGGTCGCGCGCGACCGGGGGTGTGTCGGCAGCCGCGTCGGCGGCCGTCGCCGTGGCAGGCAATGGCTACGCTGGCGCTGCTTTGGGGCGCGCCGCCTCGGTCGTGGGGAGCATGTCGGGGCGCTCGGGTACAGGTACGGGTGCGGGAGCTGCGCTGCCGGGCAGCACCAACGGCCCGCCGGGTCCTCTCTCTGCCGGCGCCACGGCGGCTGCCGCCGGCGTCTCCGACCAGGACGTTGGCGAGCAGCTCGACGAGGCGCTGCGGCGGTCCATCAACGCGTTTACGCAGCGCTGGGGCCGGCTGATCCACGACGGGACGTCGCGCAAGTTTGGCGGCAAGAACGTGGCCAAGATTGAGCGGGAGCTGGAGGAGCTGCTGCAGACGGCGTTTAGCAACCAGCCCGAGGTCGTGGCGAAGCTCAAGGAGGCGATCCAGAACCAGGCGCGCGCGGCCGGCGAGCAGCAGCAGCAACAGCAGCAGCAGCAGCAAGGGGGACGGGGCAACAAAATCAGTCGCGTGTAATGGAAGAGGGTGGAAAAGAGGGACCCCGGTTGTTGAACGTGAAAATCTTGTAAATGTCGTATCGTCGGATCTCTTCCCAACAGAACAGCAAACTTCTGTACTCCGTACTCCGTGCTCCGTATTGTTTCCGGGAGAAATGCAATACACGTGCTTCCCATTTGCCCATCTGTCCTTTTTGGGTGTCCGCTTCGTCTCGTCTCGCCCACTGCCTCTCGGTCAGCACCGTCTGCCCCCAGCACGTTCCTCGGTTCCGCCGGATGCTCCAATGTTGGGCGAAGACAAAGTAAAGCTTACTCGTAGACGTCGCGATTGGACCCACTTTTGTCTTTCTTTGGTCATCGACCGCCTGTCCCTGGCTCTAGCGCCCCTTGCTTCCCCATCGGCCCAGCCTACGGAGTAGGCCAGGCCTCGGCCCCCTGTTGGAGACGATTGGCGGCTCCGGGGCACACGCTGATTGGCCGGCCGGCGCAACTAGGCATCTTACTCCATCTGCAACGTGCAAGGACAAAGTGAGATACAAAGGTCGCGATTTGCTCCCTGGGGCGCATTGCTTATTTTTAGAGTTTTGGGAGGACTAGCTGAGATAACCTTCTTTTGTTGGTTGCTTCCTTCCCCTCGCCTCCTTGTCTGTGCCGCCCGAGTGTCTCTCTTGTGTCGAGGAACGACTCCGCATTGAACGGCGGCAACAAAACAGACCAAAACAAAAAGACAGAGATCGTCCAAGCGGTTTCTTTGGAAGGGACAATCCCATTTACGTCGTAAACTTGGGCGCCTGGCGCTTTTTGTGTCCCGTCCACAAAGGGCCCCAACGGGCGCCAAGACTCGGCGTTTACGGAGTATTGTTCGTGCTTTCCTCCTTTTCCTCCTGTCCATCCTGCTTATGGTCCTTCTCCTCTAAATGGGCGATGCCCTCCCTTCCTCCTTCCTCCCTTCCTGCTTACTCGCCCGCTCCCTCCTTCCTTCTCTGCAACTCGTACCGTCGCACTATCCTACCGCTCTTTCCCCCCCAAAGGGTGCATGCCTTTGTGTCTCTCTCTCTCTTTTTTTTTATTGGCGTTGTGGCTGTATTGCAATGCTACAATACTAATCTTGTGATTGTGGCTCCATCCAAAGATGTGCCTAAAGGGGGGAGGACATGTCTTGGCATGCTGTCCGGCCGTCCCTTCGATGGAGAAAGGAGGGCCAGCGAAATAAAACACATTTTGTCTTGGCAAGAACAGGTCTCCTCTCTCTCGCCTCGCTCGGCGGGAGAGAGAAGGGGCGATGGGACACACATGGCTCGTACTCGTAGAGACAGAGCGATCGTGGCCCTCCCGCCCCCTTCTTTCCTTCTTTCCTTCTGTCTTTCTGTCTTTCTGTCTTTCGCGTTCTTTCCGCCTTCCTCGTAAAGAAGTCTCCCCTTGTTCTTTCTGGTCGTTCCTTCCCGCCGATCGCCCTGTGCTTCTTTTGCTTGGCTCGTTTCCACTGCCGCTCCTTCCGCCTGTCTCTGCGCGTGCCTTCCTTCCCCAAGCTGACCCTTGCATCGCGCGGAGCTCACCATCGCATCTCGTTTACTGTTTCGGCTCTCCTTTCTCCCCTCTTCGTCACATTGCCACCTTTGCTCTCCACGGCGCCATTCTTTTACTTTCTCTCCTTTCGACTTTCTTCCTCTCTCTCTCTCCACACACCCTGTCCACACGGCTGACGCGCGACCACACCTCCCACCCGGCTAAACAGCCTCCTCGCCCACACAACCACCTCCGCCCTCAGTCTTGTCTCGGTTGCGACTTTTGCCGGCCTCTCCAACAGCTCGGCCTCCCTGTTCTCTGTTCTCTGCTCTCTGTTCTCTGCTCTCTGCTCTCTTCCTCTCCCTCGGCCGTCCTCTTACACCACTCGGCCGCACATTACCCACCGGTAACACCCGGAGAGGAGAAAAGAAGGAAGAGCAGAAAGAAGAACAGATCAACAGCACAAAACAGGAGACAACCGGCCGGCTCTCTGCATCCAGTCGCCATTGCTGGCGGTTTCTTCCCCCATCTTCCTTGGGCGTTGTTTCTCTTCGTGTCTCGTCCTTTCGATCCCTCCCGTCCTCCCCATCAAATGCCTGCGTCGGCTGCTGTGTGTTGCTTGATATGACAGCTTCACAAAGGGAAGATACATTTTGGCCTGCACCACCGGCACGAAGGGTCCGTCAACTCCCCTGAGCCTGTTCGAGGCCCCCGGGAAGGCAAAAAGAAGCAGGTGAACGTATCCCTTTCGGCGCACACTGCGAGCGCAGATGACGATTTAGGTGCCTTTCGGTGTGCATTTTTTGTATTTCCGTCCTCTTTGTGTTTCCTTCTTAGATCTTGTGTGGTGTTGGTTTGGCCGTCTTTGAAGCACTTCTTGTCGGCTTTGTTTTTGTTTACCTCTGTATTTGCAGCCTCTTTCGATACCCAACGGCAGTTTTCCAAGCGACGACCTCTTTTCCTTTCTTTTTTTCTTTTTCGTTTCGTTTCGTTTAGCCTTCCCAGCTCCGGGGACGCTGCAACAGCCAACCATGGCGCTGCTGCGGTTTCGAAGATATCGCGTCTTTGTCTTCGCCGCTGCCCTCTTCCTCTTCCTCCTCTTCCGCCTCTCCCAAAACTCCCAGATCAACGCCCGCCACACCACAATATACCGGGGCTACTCGCCGCCCCAGAGCAATTCTGGCTCGGAGCCGGAGCCAGAGCCAGCCGCAAGGAGTAGCAGCAGCCAAAGCAGCAGTCACACCAATGGCAGCGGCAGCGGCACCGACAGAGGCGGCAGCGCCGGCACGAGCGCCGGTCACGATTCTGCTGCCGCTCCCTACAAAGACACCGCCGACGTCGGGGCTGAAAAGCCCGCCGATGTGGACGCCGCCGGACGAGGGCAGTTGGTACGCCTGCCCCAGCTTCGTACAAGCCTCGAGGTCAAGGGCTCCTACGGCCTCCCCACCGGCCATCGGTCGCCCAGGCCAGCAGCGCCGCTCCAGACCGCAGCGCCGACACCAGTGCAGAGCAGCAGCCCAGAAACAGGGCGCGCCAACCAGGAAAACTCTCCTGCTACTCTGCAGGAGACTGCGGCGCCTGTTGCACCCATCGCCGCCGACAGCACTACAGCAGCCCAGAAGACCGTGCCCTCAATCAGCACCATCCACTGGATAAAGATGCCCGAGAACTTCCCCGTCCCCGAAGAGTCCCTCATCCTGCTGCCCAGCGGCTCCCCAAAGCCGATACCACGCATCCAACACCCTTTCGTGGCCGAGTCGGAGTCCGAAACAGAGCGCCAAACCCGCGAATCACGCCTCGCTTCCGTGCGCAGCGAGATGCAACACGCATGGTCCGGCTACCGGACCTACGCATGGACCCATGACGAGCTCGCACCCGTCTCCAAGAGCTTCCGCGACCCGTTTTGTGGCTGGGCTGCGTCAATCGTGGACGCTCTGGATACGCTCTGGATTATGGGCATGCATGAAGAGTTCGACGAGGCATACGAGGCTGTCAAGAAGATCGATTTTACTACGACGCCCTTCCGCTCCGAGATCCCCGTCTTCGAGACGATCATCCGCTACCTGGGCGGCCTCATTGCCGCATACGACGTCTCGGGCGGCTCTGTTGGCAAATACCCCTCGCTCCTGACCAAGGCCGTGGAGCTGGCCGAAATTCTCATGGGCGTATTCGATACCCCCAACCGCATGCCCATTCTCTACTACAATTGGCAGCCTAGCTCTGTTGCCCAACCAAAGGACGCTCCAAACAGGGTCAGCGTGGCCGAGCTCGGATCCATGACAATGGAATTTACTCGCTTGGCCCAGCTGACTGGCCACCACAAGTATTATGACGCGATCGCCCGCATTGTCGACGCCTTCGAGGAGTGGCAGAACCGCCCCGGCGGCACCGCCTTGCCAGGCATCTTCCCTGAAAACGTCGATACGTCTGGCTGCAACCGTACTGCGGCTGCTATCCAGGAGGCAGCTGAGGCCATCAGGCAGGCGCAGACGCAAGCAGCGACAGCAGAAGGGGCCGCAGCCTCGCAAGTAGAAGACAACGTCCAGGTCAACAAGCGCGATGTCCCAGTCGACGAAAGTGGTGCGGCCGTGGAGAAGCAAAGTGCTGCCAATACTTCTTCCTTCTCTTCGTCTTCGTCCGGGTCGCAGGTCGTAGTGGCGGCTGATGCGGAAGCAAAAGCCCAAATTGCTGTCCCCGCAGCCTCACCGCTCACCTCAGAAAATGCCGGCACAAGTATCAATACGGTACCTGACCAGGCCAAGGCTTCCGAGCCCACGTGCATTCCGATGAACCTCACCACTGGCGGCTACGGGATGGCTTCGTACAGTATGGGTGGCAGCCAAGACTCCACCTACGAGTACTTTCCAAAGGTAATTAAGCAAATACATGGCCTAGGCGCCAGCTTTATTTTCCTCTTTCTACTCTACGCACGCGTGTGTAGAAAAAACACGACGACTGTAAGGCACTAACATTGTCCCAGCAATATCTCCTCCTTGGCGGCTTGGTCCCCAAATACCAGACGATGCACGAAAAAGTGTCGGATGCCGTCAAGGACTATCTGCTCTATCGACCGATGATCAAGGATGACCGTGACATTCTCTTCTCCGCCAAGGTGGGGAGCCGCGACGGCACGGACAAGGAGCTTGTCTACCACTACGAAGTCACACATTTGACGTGCTTTTTGGGTGGCATGTTTGCCATGGGCGGTCGTATCTTTGACCGTCCCGAGGATGTCGAGATTGGCGCGAAGCTTGCCGATGGCTGTGCATGGGCGTACGAGTCCATGCCGATGGGCATTATGCCTGAAGGCTCCACGATAATGCCATGTGACAATATGACGTCCTGCCCCTGGAACGAGACTGCCTGGCACGAGAAGCTGGACTATAACGCTGTCTGGCGCGTCAACCAGATGCAGGGCTACGAGACACGCATGCGGGAGTGGGAGAAGAACAGGGATGAGATTCTCCAGCTGCAGCAAGAGCGCCTGGAGCAGGCCGAGCGTGACCGCGCGCGCGCGGCTCTTGAGAATAGCGAACTGGCGGCAAACAGCTCTTCGAGCCCCGGTTCCTCCGACGACTCCGCCGACTCCATCGCCCTCCCTGCTGCCACGCCCTCCACCCACCCCTCTTCCGCCCCCGAGCCCGCGGAAGGCTCTGCAAGTATCGGCAAGCGAGATGCCGTCGGCGAGGACCCAGCAGCTGCTGAAACGGCCGTGATCGACCCCAAAGTGGAATCTCCAGAGAGCGGTCTGGATCCGAACACCGTGGGAAGCAGCAACAGTGCCGAAGACAGAGCTGCGGCTGATGCTGCACCTCTCGACCCAGCTGTGGTGCCCGTCCCTGTTGAGCTGGGCCGCGGCCACCACGACATGCCCTCGCAAAAGCCTCTGGTCGAGACGCCCGTTGTCGAGACGCCCGTTATTCCTCCCATGCCCATCCGGCCCGAGTCACATGAAGAGTATGTGACAAAGCGTATTGAGCGGGAACGTCTCCAACCTGGTTTTATGAGCTTGAGCGATCGGCGGTATATTCTTCGGTTCGTACTTTATTATTTCCCCCCCCACCCTGGCAAACACACACACTCACATGTATTTTCTCTAGGCCGGAGGCGATCGAGTCGGTGTGGTACATGTACCGCATCACAGGCGACCCGGCGTGGCAGGAAAAAGGATGGAACATGTTCCAGGCGGTGGTCCGGGCCACGCGGACCGAGTATGGCCACAGTGCCATTTCCGACGTCACGGCGGACCCCAGCGAGAGCCCCGTCCAGCTCGACAACATGGAAAGCTTCTGGTTTGCCGAGACGCTCAAGTACTTCTACCTCTTGTACGCCGAGCCCGACGTCATCAGCCTCGACGACTATGTCCTAAATACGGAGGCGCACCCCTTCAAGCGGCCCACATGAGGAGAGGGTCGTACAAAGGAAAGAAAGAGAAAGGCAAAAAAAAAAAGAAAGGAAAGAAAAGAAAGGGGAGGCGGGGGCTTGCAGGCGGGAAGAGAATACGGTTCCTCTCGCGGCGAATGGGTGGGTGCATGACACCGCGCGATGCCTCTCCCCCCCTCGCCCCTTTTTCTATCCCGATACGCCCTTTGGAGAGGGCCCTTTGGAGAGGAACCACAGATCCAGCACTAGCACCAGCACCAGCACCAGCACCAGCACCAGCACCAGCGGCAGTGCTTGTCTACAATCCTGTCTTTTTTTGGACAAAGTCTCCATCAACCCAAGACAATTGAATATGCGGCCAAACTCAGGGAGGAAAGGAAGGGGTTGGCTATATTTTTGTATTTTTGTATTTTGAATAATATGGCTCCTAACGAAAACAAAAAAAGAATATAGCGATAGATGCATAGCCGCCTCCACACACGCCATGCACAACGACAGGAACACACACACATACACACCACAGACAGATCACGAAACCGTTGCGCCTCTCAAAGCAACCACACAGACCGCCGCAGCCCCCATAGTACAATGGCACTACGCAAGGGAATAGAACAAGGGGGGCAAGAACAATCACAATACTACTGCTACTAATATATGAACTCAAAGAAAGACAGCCCGGGACGGTCCAAGTTGCGTGGCATGACAAGTAAGAGTGACATAGCTGCAACTATAAGGACTAAAGAGGCAGAAAAACGACACAGCTATTATTGGCAACTATTCTACAAAGACAACGGTAACATGGTGTGAGCAGTTGCGTAGACTGAGAAAGTGGGATACAAGCACAATTCACTTTGCAGTACGGAGTACAGGCTTGAGACACTCCGTTGTGTCTTTATGGTTGGAGTAAAAATTCCAGCGCTTCGTTCCAACGCCAAATAGCAGAATTAATCGGAAGCCAGAAGAGAAAACAGAACTTGCCAATGAACCGAAACATGATACACCAATAAACAATCTAAAGCAATAACAAATTTTCCCAGGATCCCGTGCCTATCTATACATACATGGTGGTGACGATTGTGGTGATATATCGGCGGTGTGCATGATGCTTCGTCGAAGCTGGGAGGGGAGGCTGTGATTGGCCAGCCCGGCCCATATGAAGCCCTGTGAGGGGCAACAGCACACGAAATGAGCGACTGCCAGCCCAGGACAATGGCGCGTCTCTGGCTCGTTGTGAACCGGGTTGCAGCATACTGTGACCTCTGGCCCAGATAGTTGGTTGGATGGTGTCGGTGTGTCGTATCATCGTGGTCGTTGTCGTCGTCTGCCGTAACAGCATCTCGCTGTCTGTGTTGATTTCAATGCTGCTGCTGTGTGTGTGTATGTTTTGTGGTTTGGCGTGTTTTGCAACCCCGGTCGTCAAGAGGTCGCGTGCCCTTTTCCTGGAACCAATCACTCAATCCGCCAGCTGGTTCAGCACCTTGATACTCAAGATCATGACCAGCAATCCAATTGTCACCACAATCAACAACGCAAACGAGAACCAGCCCATCACCATGGCACTGGCACCCACGCCCGACCGGACACTTCCGTTTCCCATGTCTTGTGCAATGATGCTCGCCGCTACTGACGCTGTATGTTGCCAAAGCACGGACACCAACACGAAGATGGCCGAGACGAAGATGATGGCAAGCGAGATCTGCGAAACGAATCGGGATGGGAATGGCTTGACTTCACGCTCCGACCCCTCGCTGTCTTCCTCCTCGTGCCAGCCTGGGAACGTGGCGAGAAGAAGAAGGCAGATGAAGGCGAAGATAATAGCAATGATTCTAGGCAAGCGTTAGTGCACATTTTGCCTGGGGGTGGAGAACAG
This sequence comes from Ophiostoma pallidulum, assembly GCA_019925425.1. Taxonomy (NCBI): domain Eukaryota; kingdom Fungi; phylum Ascomycota; class Sordariomycetes; order Ophiostomatales; family Ophiostomataceae; genus Ophiostoma; species Ophiostoma pallidulum. The sequence continues at coordinate 137,658 of JADHKO010000039.1, read as the reverse complement.
AAAACGTAGAAAAAAGAAAGGGGTGAAGAAGAAGAAGGAGAAAGAATGGAAGGAAACCCACATCAAGTAGGGAAAAACAATCATGTCTTTGAACTGGCCGGCGAGCCAGATGAGATTCAGTGGATCTTGGTCGACACTGACCTCGTTGGCCAGAGCTGTTGCGTTGTTCGAGCACAACCATGAGCCGCCATCGGGGTTGACGCAGATGCCAAAGTACCCCACACGGGCCTGCAAGTGCGCCGTGCCTACAATGTTCGCAATGGCGGTGTTGACATTGTAGTCGACCTGAGACGTGTCGGGTATCGCAACGTAGTGCTCGTAGTAGAGGGAGAGGAGGAAGATGCCTGGCATCAGCGGACTCGACGACGAACAGCCAGCGAGAAGTAGGGCTAAATGTGTGAGGGTTGGTATTAGAAAACGGTGCGCGCATGAAGGGCGGAAAACAGTTAGCGAACAAAACAGAGCAAGCTGAGGACATACATAGGAGGATAATTGCTACGGCAATGAGGATCATCAACACATGATGGTAGCCGAGAAACGGTATGTATCCTGGATCGAGCTGATTAGCACTGCACGCCGCCAAAGCAACGGGGAGAAAAGCGAGCGGACTCTAGACGTACGGTGCCACCCGATCTGGACAACGCCTTGTGCCATGCCGACACGATTGTTGCGTCGGTGCGTAGGCGCCCCTCTGGAATGCGGATGCTAAGGGGCGACGGTCCACCCAGCGTGCCGCTCACTCCTTGACTGCCTGTCAACGCCGGGGGGGTGTTGAGAACGGCGCGAGGACGAGTCGGCGGAGTGGGAGGAGAGGAATGCGACGGATCTGTCGGGGCCCGGGCGATGGAATGCGGTGTCTTGCGGTTCGGCTCGAGACGACGACAGGAATGTGCGCCAACGGACTGGACTCTGCTTGTCAAGGAAGCAAAGAAGGAAAAGAGAAATAGATAGCAATCAGCAACACAGACCACAGTAGAATAGATTGTAGAGAGGGAGGGAGAGAAGAGGAGTGGTCGCGGTTTTGTCTTGAGACTTGGTATTCACGATTTGCGTTGCTCCTTGATCAGGGAGAGGCCGAGAAACAAGACCGGAGGACCAGGCGCCGCGAAGTCGGAAACGGAGAGGGAGAGGAGGAGGAGGAGGAAGAAGAAGAAGAAGCCGACGAAAACAAACGACAGAAAACGAGCGGGTTTGGATCTGCTGTCGTCCCGATGTGCCGTGGCTGGAGAAAGGACGCCTGCGTAGTCTTCAAACGGGATGCAAGTTGATGATGGCTGGAATGTTCTTTGTCGTGTGTGTAATGGTGTGAGAGAGGAAGAGAGTGAGAGAGAGAAAGATTGGAATGCAAGAAAGAGACAGGAGGGAGGGAGAGGGAGAAAAAAGAGGAGACTGCATGAGGAAGGGGCGGCTGGAGGTAACTTCGTCAGGCAGACGCAGGAAAAGAGACAACGGGAAGGTGCATTACGAGCTAGCTGTTCAGCATAGGGAGCCCTTCCTCAGGGAGCTGGCTTGCTTGTCGCTTTGTGGTTGTGCGACTATGCAGAGGGTACTTGCTGTGTGGGTACTGTCTCGTCGCCGGGCCAGTCCTCTGGGGCGGAGGCGCCGCAGCGAAGCAGAGAGCCAAAAGGGGCAGGCGCAAAGAGGGGCGGGGCGCAGGGTGGGTGGCGGTTGCCGTGATGTCAACAAGTGCTGGGGGGGTAGTGCGTTGGCTGGGAAACGCCAGGGTGCCCCACTTCCGAGTCCACAGCGTCTGTTACACCCCCTGTCGTCGCCCAATCTCTTGGAGCTGGCCGGGGGCTCTCTGCGACACGGCGCGCGCGCGCTAAAGAACAGCAACAAGACGCTTGTCGTCTTGTCAGCTCGCCCGAGAGAAAAGAGCGGCCAGGGCTCGCTTGCGCTTCAATGCAAAACGAACAGAAACGTATCCACTTTTTTTTCCTGCGAGCCCCGAGCTCATCCAGTTGCACCCAGCAACCAGCAACTAGGCGTTGTGCCCAGCGGCGCCGTCGGAGGAGTGCCATTTTTAACGTCGTCCTCTATTTATTTCCTTTTGTCTCGGCTGCGAGATTGCGCTGCCATTGCGGAGTGCCAGATTTCGTTTCGTGCTCCGTCCGCCATCTGGCGATCGTCGAACAGTTCCCCCAAACACAATACGACGTTGGAGGCTTCGTGCCCCGTATTGTCTATTCCCCCCAATGACGTATCATCGGCCACTCTGTGCATGGCCGCTGCGACGCCTGACGTAACTCGGATAGTTCTTTGCTGTTTCTATTTATACGATGGCACGGTGCGCACTCGCGGTCAGACTCTCAGGGCGAAATAATTCTTCAGTTCTACGTTGTCAATAGCGGTGAATACCTACGACTAACCAAAGGTCTTGTTCATGGTGTCTATATCTTTCTTATGCCGTAGGGAGGTTGTATAAAGGAGACGATGAAGAAGAAGATAATAAAGTGATGGCCAAAGGCAAGAAGTGAGGAAGAATCTAATAATAAAGTTAGCATGTCGCTAGTAGAAGAGCGTAACAAAACACGCGTGCACAGGTCAACACACACACATGACATGTGAGACCAAAGAGAAAGGAAACTGACCTACGACGCAAGAACTATCGGCGAGATAAGACAGAACAACGAACTGGTAAGCCGAACATAATGGCAGGCATTGGTCTTACAGCAAGCTAGCAACAGAGAGATGTCTGCGTCGAGCTCTAGTCATACGGCGGATAATGCGACAAGGAGATGGAAGAATAAAATCTCATAGAGATGCACACAGCAAGGCTCAGTAGTACATCCCCAGATCTTAGCCTTTTTCAAGTGAATTTCATAGGTGAGGTGGAAGGCTCGCGTTCAACCCGAGGGTGCGATGATGGTGATGTTGAAGACAAGGAACAGCAAGGCTTGATTTTGTTGTCTGCAATAGAGTCTGTTTCCTGGCAGAACTGAAATTGAAATACAAGACAAGGAGAAGAAAGTGAAGACATGCTCTTACTAGACCATGCTGCCTGCATCATACTGCTACAGCTGAAATTGGCACTTGAGTTCTCACTCTGCACCATGAGATGCCCCGTACTTTTTGTAGACAATGGACCAGAGCGGCTCGGGATGAGAGCCATCTGAACGGGCACAATTCGCTCAGCTGAGGAGGAAGCTAGTGCTGTGGCCATATCGTCGGTGGCTGGAGAGGACGAGGGCCATCAAGTCTCGATCATGCCTGGCCAGGCGGCGCGGCCTTCCTCCTTGCGAGGGATGTCCAGGGGTGGCACAGCCGTTGCTATTAGTTCTGCTGAAGAACAGAAAAAAACATTGGAAAAGGCCATTCCAATGAGAAGTTGGAGAGCATAAAGTTGTGAAGTGAAGGGTGAGAGCGCAGGACAAGGAGGGGTGGGCAACGGGGCCAAGTGCAGGGCGCCTGGCTGACGAGGACACCACCACAACCATTGCTGTTGTCATTGTTTCTAGATGAGGGCACGGACTCTTGTTCTGTCTTGAGTGTCATGATGTGAATTGTAGATGAGAAACAAGCAGTCTGCAATCTTGCCAGTCCACGGCGGGGGGCGCTGGAATATCATTCTCGGATTGGCATAACTTGCTTGCTTCGCTTTTCGATTTGCCCTTCCTCTTCCCAGATTGTTTCGTCTGTTGTTCTCACCTTCTCTTTCTTATTTCGCTCATTCCTGGACTTAATTACTGGCAGCATTCCGGTTTATTTCGCGCCTTCCTTTGGTTCTTTACTCTTGCCACTTTCCTTCGTCTGTCATTCGTACCTTCCTTGTGCCATCATCTGTTTGAAAGGGAAGGCACGAATGAGTGGTTGCGACTCGTATGGAGGCCAAATCAGGCACGGTGGGGCTAGCCCACTATAAATAGCGGCCCTGCTGGTCATTGAGCTCCAGCCCTCTCCATCACCTTTACATAACACAACAGAGAGAGTCTTCCACACATGTCTTACTTCAGTCCCTCATCGTCGATTGGAAGATTGAGGCTTCCGTTATGCAAACACACGCACATCAGCACATATTAACTTTTTATATTTACAAATGCCCCCCCCCCCCGCTCCTCCACCCCAAGACAACTACGAAGACAAACCTGTGCTGGCGACAGCTGCTGCCGAAGCAGCAAACGCTGTGATAATAATCCCTGACAGACGTGGAGAGCCGTGGCGGCGACGGCGACGGCGGCGGCAACGGCGACGGCAGCGGGGAGCGCCACAACCTCAACAACGATCCCTCCGCTACCAACACAGGGTCGATACGGTCCAGGTCCTCGGGTAGCAATAGCCTGCGCCTGCGCAAGCCAACGTGACTCTTTTGTTTTTCGTTTTGGTGAGCTTTAAATTTTAATTACCGCTGCCCGCCGTGTACGGCCGACTGCTACCTCACATCCTGTGTTGTCCAGATGCTAACACGTTCCATTTCACAGACTCGCCACAGGCAATGATTTCACGAATCCGCGAAAGCACAGCACCTCCCTCGTACAAATCCCTCGCCCTGTCCGTCAGGCCATTCCCCCCCAAGTTCCCAGAGTCTCGTACATCTTGCGAGTCACCGGCCGTTCTGACAGGTGCTTTAACTACTAGTCTGCTGCATTGGAAGCATTGAGTTCTCTATTCCTCATCGGGGTCTTCAAATTCCATCGCAATGCTTGTAATGAGTTTCGAGTATACTTTGCCAAGTGTGCAGTACGCAGTACGCGGCTTTGTGGCCATGACATGGCCCAGTATAGAAAAGGCTGTGCCAAATGCCGAGGCAACGGCACGGCGTTCTGCACGTGGGAGAGAGATTGTCAACGTATTCGCCTGTTGGTGTATTTTAGGAAGCTCATCATTAACATAGTCGAGGCATTCCGGAGGCGCATCACCCACGGCCTTTGACAACGAATCAAAGTAATAAAGACTTAGGATGTGCCAGCTACCGCTGTGGCCGAGGCGAGGAAGTGTTGCGGCTCTGTTCATCATTGTCACAACGGACTCTGCCATGACCTGGGCCACAGCAGCTTTATGTTGCCGCAGGGTCATATTGTCGATGGCCAGCACGTAAGAGCACAAGGTCCCGGCTGCGGATGTGGTCACTAGGCTCCGGCGCGCGTCAGCAACGGCTTGCAAAGCGGTTTGGATGGCTGTAATATGTTCCGGGAGGCCAGCCCAAAAGGAACTTTGATCGTTGCCGGCTTGGGGGGTGTATGGCGGGGGTTGGTCCGAGCCGTCGTCAATGGTGTTCTCGCTATCCTGGTCGTTTATTTCGTCACCGGTGTTCTCGCTATCCTGGTCGTTTATTTCGTCACCGGTGTTCTCGCTATTCTGGTCGTTTATTCGTGCTTTTGGCTGGAGGCGAGAGCCGAGCCGCTGAAGAAGCTTCTTCATTTGTGAGGCCGTTGTGTTTGAAATATTACTTCGGTTCGTTTTTGAGATCTTTAGGCAGGACTGTGAAAACGACTCGCTAACCAGAAAGCTCGGAGAGGTGGAGAGGAAGGCATGTAAGGAAGGAAGAAGGATTGAGTTTGGTAGGTATTAAGGAAATATACAACGAGTCAATGCGTAAATGAATAATTCCAGGTGGCGTCCCGTAGATAGCTCTTTGTGCACAGTAGGAAAAAAAATATCACGAGTTGCATTTTGCTTTCAAAGTTGTGCGTTCTGCCGATCAAGGTGGCAATGCCACCAACAGCCCAACTCCGCGGAGAGCCTCGCGCGGCCAGAGTGACCACAGGGCAAGAGATTCCTGCTGAATAATTCAGTATTTAGGAACCATAGCAATCGCGGAAAGCATAACAATAAAATAAGGATGTCGAACCGTTCTTTTATTTCCTCCCTGGCAGGACATGCACAATGGGACAAGATGTGAAAATATCACGTCAGAGACATCACGTCCAACCGGTCAGGAAAGAAGGTGAAAGTTCATTCAATCAAAAAAGACATGCCATCCTTTTCCGCAACTACTGGGTAGGTCGCCAGGCTCTACGGCAGAATGTGTCTTACGGAATACACGACGTAATCCCCCAGCTAGCAGTTGGTGTAGTCGTGCTGGTCGGGCCATTGCCTTTTGTCTCCATCGTCTCTTATATGCTCCGATTCTCCCATCACGTCTTTGCGACCGCTGCTTGAACCTTCCTCTACCCCTTCGCAACCTTCGCTCCCACGGCCACCCCCCCCCCCCTTTCCCCCGTTCTGCTCCCTGCCCCCCGTCATGTTATGATATCTATCGAAAAAGCAAGTAACTCAATTGTGCTGTTCATCAGACGATGAGAAGTGGGTAAGATGCTGTGTCCAGCCCAAAGACATCAAGCATACCAATACCAGCTGGGCGAAAATTCGTCATCTGCCCAGTTCCACGGGATCGGCAAAACAAAAGAGTGTTTGCGATTGCTGTCTTCGTCTTCACGGTTCTCAGCAACGATCTCGAAAACCCATATTCACCTGCAGATGGGGGGTTTTCAAACAGTTGGCGGTCGAGTGAGGATGCGAGTTCGGATCGGCGGCAGTTTGTGCAGAGTGGCATTGCCATTCTTTCTATGCGTGTACAAGGGCTTGCCGAGTTGTGCTAGGAAAATTCCCATAACTGGTTAACGGTACCGAGCGATCTCAGAGTACCGTTCGAGTTGATCATCATTATCTTGCGGCATATCGAGGAATGTTGTCTTTTTTTTCTTGCCAGAATCTTGCGTTTATAAGAGACGAAAATGCTGACAAAGTACCAGAATGCGCCTCCCGATGCTCTGAAAACGCGACGTCGAGGCACCACGGGGCCAACTGCCTATACAGATTGGCCGTCGTGGTCTCGCCACCGTTTGGTACCTGGTGGACGAAGAATGGCGAGCTCCCCAGTTGATGTATCGCATACCGATCCTACATGGGCAACTTCAGGATGTTGCGGCACAATGCATGACACGGCCTGCAAGAACTGTTGTGGTCTGGGTGGCGAATGGCTGTTTGTTCATGCGTTTGTGCAGTAGATGCTTGATCTCACCACCACCAATTCTGGTCTATTATAAGTACGGCCTTGTTGGCCAGGGACAGACCGTAACCTTTCTCCTTCCTATATGCACATGATCTACAGATAGGTCAATCCAATAAAGCTTGGCTAGTTATTAAAGACTCCTTCATATTTTTTGTTGACAGCAAACGAGAGGCGTGTAACAGCCAAATGCAGAAGTGACGACACGTGACACGTCACGTGGATGTTTTTCTAATCGATTTTGGTGACTGGTGAGGGGAAAGGCTAACAATACACCACACCTTGTTGAGGTGGGTTGCAAAGATCGCGTCGCGTCTCACCACGAAACTTCGAAATAGGATCTCACGCAAGAAGAAAAACAGAAGCAGAAACGGCATTAGACAAGAGAGAAACGCCCATTAGGCATTGAGCAAACGCTGCCGTTCCGTCCACCGCAAAACAATGTCTCACCTCTCGGTCTACCTGGACCAGATCTCTGTCTCTTGCCATGGAATCAACAGTCTGCCGTGCGTTGTTCTTTTTTTCTGAGAAAACAAGTGCTGCCGGGGCGAGGCTGTGCTTCGTTTCTTCTGCTCCTCGCTAACTTTTGTCTTCCTGCCGTGACTGCAGATTTCCGCCGCCCAAGGTCTTTACAAACGCGCTGCTCTACAATGAGGACATTACCAGTCTGATCCGCGACACCGAGGCGCACGAGCGCGCGCTCTTCTCGGTCCCGCCCCCGGCCAAGACGACGGCGGCGGTGTTGTCCGAGTCCACGGCCGGACTCGAACGTGCGGCGGCGGCCCCAGCCGCCGCTGCCGCCGCTGCCGCCGCTGACCCCGCCTCCTCAAAACGGCGCCAGACCGTCTTCAACGTGGCTGGCGGCGAGGTGACGACGGGCCCGCCCTCGGCGCGGCCGAGTGCTGCGCCGCGGCGCCAGACGGCCGTCGCGGCCGTGCTGGGCGGCGACTTGCACGCGCAGATTGCACAGCGCAGCGGCTCCCAGAAGACGGGCGGCGGCGGCGGCGGCGGCGGCGACGTCGACGTCAACGTGCTGCTCAAGGGCGCCGAGAAGCTGTGCTCGGTGTACGCGCTCCCCGGCGCCCTGGAGCGCATTCCCGTGCTGCGGCAGAAGCACGCACAGCAGACAAACACGCTCGCATACTACGAGGCAAAGGTGGCCGAGCAGGCCCAGCGGCTGGAGGAGATGAACCACCACGGCTGGCGGGACGGCGGCGGCGGCGACGACAACAACGGCGACGACGACGCCGCCGACGATACCACACTGGCCGCGCCAAGCGCGCCAGCGCCAGCGCCCGACGGGCCGACGGAAGACGACCTGCGTCTCGAAGAAGACGAGATCCGCGAGCTGGAACGGAGAAAAAAGGAGCTCCAGGAGCGGTTGCGCGCGATGGACAAGGACCTCGGCGGCCTGCTCAACATGTGAAGCAGTCTAGGTGTGCAGGGGAAGAAGAAAAAAAGCGAAAGAGAGGGAGAGAGCATAGAGCACAGGGCACAGAGCACAAAGCACAGGGCACAGAGCAAAGAGCAACGCAAAAACGCCATGTTCCTTTTCAACACTACTGGTGCACTTTTGGAGCTGAACAGACCAACCGGCCGAGCTCGTACAGCATCCAGACGAACCGCCGGGCCACTTCTCTCTCAGGCAGCCTGCTTGGCGCGCACAAATTCGTGCACAAACGTCTGCACGTCCTGGGCGCCGCCGACCTCGACGGTGTCGTTGATGATAAAGTGCGGCACGCCGTGGACGCCGCGCTTCACGGCCTCGCCGACCTCGGCGTCGACGGCGGCGCCGCCCTGGTCGCTGCCGTCGTCGAGCCAGGCGCGCACCTCGGCCTCGTCGATGCCGGCGCGCGTGGCGGCGGCGACGAGGTCGTCGTGCGACGTGATGTCGCCGGCCTCCTCAAAGTAGGAGCGGAAGAGGCTGCTCACGACCGCGTCCTGCGCGTTCTGCGTGTTCTGCGCGCCGTTGCCGCCGCCCTTGGACTTTGCGAGCTGGATGATGCGGTGGGCGTCGCGCGTGTTGCCGGTCTTGCCCTGCTGGGTGAATGCGATGCCCTCGGCGGCGCCCATGGCGCGCATGCGGGCGTTGAGGGCGTCGACGCGGTCGGCGCCGAACTTGGCGGCCAGGCGCTCGTTGACGGGGACGCCCTTCTTGGGGGCGGTCGGGTCGAGGTAGAAGGGCAGCCAGGAGACGGTGAAGCGGTCGTCGGCGCCGCCGGGCACGGTCGTCTGGTAGAGCGCAATGGCCTTTTCGAGGCGCTTCTTGCCGAGGTAGCACTGGTTTCCGACGGCTGTTAGCAGGGCCTAAGCGAGCGAGCGACGATGGGGTGGGTGGGTGGGCGGAAGCAAAAGATGCAGTAGCTTTCTTATTTTGCTACGGCTTGTGGGAGAGAGAGAGAGAGACGAACAAAGGGGCAGACCACGTCTGATATGATTTTGACGTTGATGACGGCCATTGTGTGGCGGCGTGTGTATTCGGGCGCGTGGGCACCAAAGCTGTATTGTGTTCTTTTTTCTTTTTCTTTTTCCTCTCCTATCTCGTACAGATCAAGCAAAGGGTCCTCGAAAGATGTAGCTGATATCGAGTTGCAGAAAGCAAGCAGACTGAGGACGTTGAAAGAGAGAAGAAGTGCAGCTGTCTGTTACGAATGACGCCACTGGCCTGCAGCGGCAATGGCTCGTAGGGGCCTTTTTACGCTGACGTTGTGAACGACGGCTCCGCGCGGAAGCCGCATCCCCAAAATGATTCGCGCTTTGCCGTGCTTACCAATCAAGCCCGCCGGAAACCACGGCGCGGGCGGGGAAAGGAAGCAAGAAACACAACGCAAAACAAGTAGCACAACGGTATAAAAGACAGAAAAGCAAACCGGCGTCAGACAAAAAGCTTGTTATGTTTCGTAGCACAGGATGGTCTTCCATGTCTCTCGGTATTAAAATGTAAGGTTCCGGGCTCCCCGGTGCGCAGAATCCCTCCCCGCCCTCCTCCTCTCCAGCATAACCTGACTTCTGTTGGCACACCGGATGGTTCCCGTTGCGGTGGGCCGTTGCATGGCCGTTTGCGTAGAGACGCGAGCCATAGTTCGGGCGTGGTGGCTGTTTTATGCGCCCCCCGCCCCCCCCGCGCCCCCAACGTAGTTGACTGCCGCTCGTGGGCATGTCTGTGCGGTTTTAATGCTGCATGCTGCTCTGCCCTGTGGGCGGTGGAAGGGCATCGCGCGGAAAAACACTGGTGTACTTTTGTTTTCATAACGGGATTTGTGTTTCCCTTCCTCCTCCTCTTCTTGATGCGATGGTTCTTCTCCCCAGGTCCAGGTGCCGAGCAGACGACCACCGCGCCCTCAGCTCGGATCGTATCGTCGGCAGGCATCACGCAGCGCCGTATCGTGCCGGCGCTGGCGGTAGAGCGGCATCGTCGCCGGAGTATTCGGCACGCGCCTCGACGCGCTGGATGGCGTACTGCTGTCGTCCAGCACGTCACCCCGGTCGCCGCCTTCGCTGTCCCTGCGTCTCCGGGTCGTTTTGTTGTGGGTTCGCCGCGCGCCGTGCAGCCGTCCTGTTGACGACGGCCGCCAGTAGTCGCCGCGTCTTGTGTCCTCCTTTTCTTTCTCCCCGCCACCCCTCTCACTCTCATCGTCTTGATGCGACCCCGGCCCTCCACCTCTGCCTTCTTCCTCGTCGCTGTCGTCGCCTCGAAACCGCTGCGGTGGCCCGTACTGCACGTGCCGGTCCCAGCTGGCCAGCGTCAGGTAGGGACTCCTCAGAAAGCTGCGCAGCTCGTGCAGCAGCTGGCGCGTGTGGTCGCGCCGGCCCAGGAACCCGCACAGGAGCTCCTCGGCCTGGCCGCTGCTGCCCTGCAGGTCGATGGTCTGGAGGATGGCAACCACGTACTCGATGAGAAACTCGACATTGCCAGCAGCGGCGGAGGAGGCCGCAGCGGCGGGGGCAGGGGCAGGGGGGCGCCGGGAAGGAGGGGCGGGGAGGAAGCTGCGCTTTTGGGAGGGCTGGCCAGAATGCAGACCACTCGCGTGGGCGGCGCCGCCGGCGCCGCCACCGCCTCCGGCACCCGCCGGCCAAAAGACCTGCAGCTCCCTGCGCAGAAACGCGCGCGCGCGCGACACCAGGTCTGGGTCCTGCGCAAACAGCTGCGGCGTCAGCTCACGGTAGTAGCGCGAGTGCCGGTTCGCGCCGACATGGCGCGCGTACAGGCCGAGGCGGTAGACGCGGCGGCGGCGGTCGAGCGCGGCGGCGGCCGTGGCGGCGGCGGCCGTGGCGGACGAGTCGGCGCTGGCGTCGGTGCCGCCGCGGATTGGCCGGCGGCGGGTCCGTTGAAACGGATGGGGCCGTTGGTTCGTCGCCGCGGGCTGGCCGGACCCCGGCGACGCGCCGGTCGGACTCCTACTGCTCTCCGCCCCTGGCGCGCCTTCTTCTCGGCCTGTTCGGCCGGCTTCGGCTTCGCCCGCATCGCCCGCATCGCCCGAGGCTGGCTTCCGCGGCACCGAAAAGGACTTTTCGAGATGGTCGCCGTACTGCACAGCCTCCACGGTGGCCTTGCAGAGCGGGCAGGACGGGCGGCGCTGCAGCAGCCAGCTGACGAGGCACAAAAAGTCGAAATGGCGGTGGGCGCAGGGCTGGGCGATGCAGGGCTCGGCGACGGTGTCGAGACAGATGACACAGCGGTCGGCAGCAGAGGCGAGAGACGAGGGAGAGGAGGGAGGGGAGGGACAAACGGGGGAGGAGCAGGGATGAGCGCCGGGACCGCCGAGAGTCGTTGTCGTTGTCGTCGTCGTCGTCGTCGTCGTCATCGTCGTCATCGTCGTCGCCGCCGCCGCCGCCGCCATTTCTCGAGGCGGCTTCACCGGCAGTCCGCTCTCCGCTTCGACGTCCATGGCTCGGTGCAGTTGGAAGCCATGAAATACGCTCTGTATTGGCAAGGGGCACTGTCCATCACTGAGACGAGAAGAAGGGGTGGGTGAAAAATGGTGGGTGTTGCCCAGGGACAAGTCCGGGAGGGAGTGGCGTCAAAAGCATCAATCGAGAAAAAAAGTGGCCACCGGGCCGTAGAGAGGGAGACGGTCTCATTAGGCGTGGTGGCGCTTAACATCACGCTGTCACGTGCGGTTTAACTACAACAACAGTCTCCTGCGGCATCACACAGGGGGAACGGAAAGAAAGTGTGTGCCAGAGGGCTCTCTGCGGGATTCACCACGCTCTTGTATTTTGTGATTTTGCTATAATACATCGCCGCTGCTCTTTTCGCCAACTCTGCTCTTCTCTTGACCACCGCCCGCAAACAACCAATCTCCCCTCTCGAGACGTTTTTCCCCTCGCCCCTCGGGATCTTTTTCTCTCCTTTTTGTCATGCAGCTCCCAAAAATAGACCGCTACGTTTTTATGAGCACTGGGTAATGGTCATGACCACGGAGGACGCTGTGGCCGAAGCGGTGCTGCTGCTGTCGGCGGCTGTCGTCGTCGCCGCAGCCGTCGACGCCTCGGTGGTCTCTGCTGCCGCCGCGGTGTCGCTGCCGCTGCCGACGCCGAGGATGCTGTTGAACACGTCAGCGGCCGCCTGGTTCTGGGTCGTGGCCACGGCGGCGGCCGACGCGCTCGTGCACGACGCCAGCGCGTCGGCGGCGGCGTTGCAGGGCGAGCCCAGGCGCTGGCAGATGAAGCCGGCAATGACGGCAATGTTGAGCGCCGAGCCGTGGTTGTAGTCGGTCTGGTCCTCGGCAATAAAGGCCTCGGTGTTGCGGCCGTCGAGGCCGGCCTCGAACAGGATGGTCGGCGCGCCGCAGGTGCCAAAGTCCAGGGCGGCGCGCGCGGCGTGCACCTTTTGCTTCTGCTGGTGGGCGTGGGCGGCGGCGGCGTTGTTGCGGCCGCCACCGCCGTGCTTGCGCGAGGGGGACTTGGCCTTGGTGCCGGTGGTGGCCGTCGTCGTGGCCGTCGTCGTGGCCGTCGCCAACGTCGACGCAGCCGCCGCGGCCACGGTGGTGGTGATGACGCTGCAGGACGAGCCCGAGACGGAGGCGGCGGTTGAGGCACTGCTGGTGTCGTCGGCGCCAGCAGTCACGGTGGTGAACATGGTGACCGTGGACTGCGTGCAGTCCGTGCTGACCGACGCAGCGGCCGTGGTGCTATCAGCCGCAGCAGTCGTGGTGCTGTCGGCGGACGCCGAAACCGCAGCGGACGCGCCCGTGGCCACGGCCAGGTTGGCCAGGTCAATGTCGGTGGCGCTGATGGCGCCGGTGCCCGAGACGGTGGGCGTGATGCCCTCGACGGCGGCGCTGATCTCGGCCTCAGTGGCGTCGAGCACCAGCAGGTTCTGCGTGAAGATGCAGCCGGGCTCGTCGTCCTGGGTGTCGCAGGTGTTGCCGGCCGCCGTGGGGTCGCCGATCGTGCCGGGCGCAAAGGTGCCGCTCTCGAGCGCCAGCAGCGGGTCGGCGCCGACGGCGGCGAGCTGCTGGGCGAGCGCGAGCGTGATGGCCTTGTTGGTGGCGGCGGCGCCGGTGCTGGCTGGGTCCTGGTGCTGGGAGACGGCGGCAATCTCCGCGTTGACGGCCGTCTCCGTGCAGATGACGCTGGCCGTGCCGACGGCGCCCGTGTTGCGCTCGATGGCGCGGTACAGCAGCGCACCGGCCATGCCGGGGATGTCGCCGGCCGCCTTGGCGTTGGTAAAGGCCTGGTCGGCCGTCTCTTGTTGCAGGCAGTCGAGGTTGGTGACGGTGCCGGCGCCCGCGGCCGCGGCAGCGTTGCCGAGCAGGCCGAAGACGGGGTCAGCGATGCCCTTGGGGTTGTTGGTGTTGAGCGAGGTGCGCACGAGGTCGAGGAAGCGGTTGTGGGAGTGCTCCTGCGGCACCTCGCGCTGCCGGAGCGCCGCAGCCGGGGCGGCCTGGAAAGGCACCGGGCCGGCCGAGGCCAGGCCAAGGCCGGTGACGAGAACAGCAGCGGAGTACTTCATGCTTTCGAGGTAAAAAATGCCAGAAAGGTTGTTTAAAGGGGAGGAAGGGCGTTCAGAGAACGAATACAGTTGGGGAAAAAGAAGAAAATGTAATAGGACCGGCCGGTGTCTGTAAAGGGTTGAAAAAAAAAAAGTGTGAAGCTAGAAGAAGACAAAAATAAAGACGACTTCTTGGTTTCGAATGAGTGAAAAGAAAGAATCCGGTTCACAGAACCCTGGTGAAAGAAACAAACAAAAAAGAGAGAAGGACTGGATGTGAAGAGAAAAGATTGTGAGCGTGGTGAGGAAAGGAAGAGAGAGGGAGAAGAAGAAACAGGACGTTTGTGTGTGGCGATCCCGTCTTTATGTACTCCGTAGATCACACTGTCGTCCCCGGTCGTGGGGCTCGACGACAAGACCAAACTGTCGTCTGAACAAATATCAGTCGACGACCGGGGGCGAGCCGAACGAGGAGAGGGAGCCCTGTCACGTCACTCTGCGTCGTGTCGGGGTCTCACAAGGCCCGCAAGCAGCCAGTCCCCTGTCGTCCTGCCTCCCCGATGCCCCGTCGACTGCATCGGCTGCATCGGCTGCGTCGAGAACAGCGGGAGCCAGAGTCGACCCTCACGAAGCGCCCAGGGCCATGGCACACCTGGCCGCTCGTGAAACGGCAGCCGCTGTCCAGCTGTCGACGAGAGAGCTTCGCTTAGGCATGCGGCTCTCCCTGACGCACCAGATGTGTCCCAGCCTGTCGGACCCTCACCGACTCGACAGCACTACGGAGCAGGGTGGCGTCCCCGTACGGAGCAGCAGAAAGTCGCTGGGCGGATGCCGCCGTTGAGGGCAGAGACACATGTTAAGCGTACGCTTCGAGACCGTTGCTGTCGCCTGTGGCGGCTAACCTCTTCGGGACGGCGATGCTACCCTACCCTGTGTGGACCGGCCTGCCTGGAACAGTTGATGGGCGGGCCAGGGGCCATGAACCTGAGGCTCCGCGGCCTTGGGAACCGGGGTGCTCGAACCGAGACGTTACAAGAACCCTGGTTCGTGTCGAGGAAAAGGCCAGCCCTGGTCTGTGACAGCGGGGGGGGTGAAGAGAGGAGGGCCGGAGATCGATGCCGTCAGGGGTTGGAAAACTCGGTCTCGTCAGTTGTCAACTGCGATACTCCGGCCCTTCCTTTCCTTTCCTTTCCTTTCCTGCCCCTCTCTCTCCGCTCTCATCTGCCCTCGCCCTGCCTGGCCTCTCCCTCGTCTCCTGCATCCCCCACCGCTTCCCTTCCGCTTCCTCCTCATCCAACCCACCCCCCCTCCCCCCCTGAGTCCAGAAGGATACCCAATCTCGGCGGCGACGAGCTGCCCCCTGCTCCGCATCTCACATTGAAGAGTGTCAACTCGTCACGCATGATTCCCCCCTGTGCCCCCTGGGCCATCTCCCGCAGCCAAGCGAGTGTTGGACGGGGTGTTCGCTTCGTCGAGTCTCCTCGGCCGCGAGGCGCCACGGGGCGGCCGCCGTCCCTACGTCAATGTCCGCGCCGATGCTCGGCGGCAAGTTCTGTTTTGCCCAACACAGCTCGGTCGCTGTGAATGAGTGCCTTTCCCCCCCCCCCCCAGTCCGAGGCAGAACGCACAAACTGGGGACAGCTTGGCATCTCACGCGAAAGGGGCTGGTTCACCTGCACGGCCTGCACATCGGTGACGGAAACCATGGACGCAAACGAGGATTGGCAATCATTGATCGCTTGACGCCAAGCTTCTGCCTGTGCCACACGGCCTGGAAGGTCGTGCTCTTCAGATCGTGTTCGTCCAGAGAAGCCAGTGTTTCCATCCCATCTTGGGTCGGTTGTCGGCACAGCACAGCGCGATGTGCTCTCCTCTTCGTTCTCTCTTTCTCTCTTTCTCTCTTTCTCTTTTCTTCTCTGCTTCTCCTTCTTCCCATTTCCCCCTTTTCTTCCCTTCTTCGCCAAATCCCGGCTTGGTACACCTCGTCCATTTCTCGCTTCCACGTCGTAGCAGACACCTCGCAGGCCAATGTCTATTCGGCCTCAGTCGTCCGGGTATGGGTGCGGTTTTCCCATATTGCGGTCTTGGCTTCCACCTTCCCCTTCCCCTTTCATTTCCAAGCGATGGTGCAGTTGAAGGTCGCCTGGTGGTTGTCAAGACAAACTCCCCTTTGATCGGTTGCGGCTTTGGGCTCGGGTTTGGGCAGGGCGGGGCCTGGCCTGGCTAGGTCTGTCCAATTGGCGACAACTGCGCTGTACTCCGTAGTAATACGGCCCTACGCCAGCATCGTGGCAATGCGCGACCGCGCTATGGGCTGGGACAGGACCGCCACAACGCGCCTTTGGCACCCGCTAAAAAGGAACGACCCGTGCCCCCCGCCTTCCTCTCCAGGTTAAAGGCCGCTAACCACGGCTGGACCGACGCGTTGCCCTGCCCTAGAGCCCAGAGCGCGTCCGTCACCAACGCCTAAAACAAAGGTCCGTCCTTTTCGCGTTTAATGGACTTTTCTGACGTCCCTCTGCCAGGCCACGCCTTTCGACACCACATCGCCCGGTATCCCATACTGGTCTCTTCTGCTCCTGCTGGGCTAGTATCGATTCTTCCATATTCATACCGAAACAGCACACGAACAGAACTTACAGACCAAGCAGCGAGAGCGCCCTCTGCAGAATGCTCGACGCGGCGGAACAGGCCGCCTACGAGGCCGAGTCCCAGCGGCTGCGGCTGTCCCTCAAGACGTGGGAGACGGCGTGGGCACGCGAGCACGACGGCGCGAAGCCCGGCCGCGACGACATCAAGCGGAATGCCGACATCGGTATGTTGCGAGGGAGAACAGACCCTTGGCAGGACGGGCCCCTGCTAACCCCCTTCCCAGCACAGCAATACACGGCGTACAGCCGCGTGCGAGGCATCCTGTCCGGCAAGATCGCGGCCGCGGACGCCAGGAAAGACGAAACGAGACGGAAACGCAAGCAGCCGCCGTCTTCGGACGCGACGGCGGCGGCGGCGGCAGGGGCAGCAGCAGCAGCCACCACCGACGACGACCCGAACAACGCGCACATGCAGACGCCCATGAAGAAGCGGCGAGCGACGGCTGCATCCACCGCCGCCGCAACACCGTCCTACGGCCGTGGCGGCTACCACGCCGACGCCGTGACACCGTCCATCTCGCGAAAGCTGTTCAGCCCCGCCGTGCCGACCTCGATCGGCCCCACGCCGCAGCGCGACGGCCGCGTGCTGGGTCTCTTTGACGTGCTGAACGAGGAGGAGGAGAAGCGTCGAAAGCGGAGTGCGGTCGAGGCGACGCCCTCGAAGCCATCCGCGTCGTTGCTGGCCGTGGCGGCCTCGTCCGGAGAGGGAGCTGCGCCGTGGGGCGCCGACCAGCCGTCTGTGGCGCTCGTGGGCGCCACGCCAAGAAAACAGACGCTGCGCGCGGGCGTGAACGAAGTCGGCGACGACGACAACAGCGATGATGACGACGACGGCAATGCGATCAGCATGCGCCGGTTGCTCCGCACGCCCATGTCGTCGGGCCGGCGGAACCTGCTCAACCACTTTGCAGCACCAGCACCAGCACCGGCGGGAGGCGTAGGGCGAAGGCGAGGCGAACAAGCAAGGGGCGCGCTGGGCACGACACCCCTCAAGGCGCGGGACGCCAACATCATCCAGCAACCGCATGAACAACAACAGCAGCAGCAGCAGCAATCATCCTTGCAGGCGGCGACGCCCTCCAAGGGGAGTGGCGGGTTCCAGTCGTTTGCGACGCCTGCATTTCTCCGACGCCAGTCGGCTGCCCTGCCGCCCGTCGACGAGAACGGCGAGTTCGTCTCGCCGCCCGGCAAGCTGCGGCTGCCGCGGAAGCCGCTGGTGCGCGGCCTAAGCAGCGTGCTGGCGAGCCTGCGCCGGATGGAGGACGAGCAGCTAGACGAGCAGCTAGACCTGCTGCGGGACTTGGAGGGGGGGGGGGACATGCACGCGCATGCGGCCCCGTCTAAACCAGCACAGCTCGGGAGAGGAGGAGGGGGGGGAGGAGGAGGAGCAGCAGCAGCAGGCGCAACTCCAACTGCAGCACGGCCATCACCGGCGGACGGCGTGGAGGTCGAGGACAGCCAGATGCAGCCGCCAAATGACAACAACAAGCCCGGGCTGCCCCCGCCGCCATCATCACCCCCACGGGAGGCCCTGCCGCGCCTGCTGGGTGGATTCGACGACGAGGGTCTCTACGACAGCCCGCCCGAGGACCAAAAGGGCCGCGACGGACAGCCGCTGCGGGTGTTCAAGAAGAAGGGCCAGAAGCGGACGACGCGCCTTCACAACATGCGGCCGACACGGACACGGCGGCCCGCTGCTGGTGCGATGGCCGAGGCGAACACGTCCAGCGAGGACGAGGGCGAGGGCGAGGGCGAGGGCGGTACCTGCTGGGGCCGGGATGGTACGGCGGCACCTGAGGCGCATGTGGAGGCTGGCGACGCCGAGGGCGAGAAGCCCGGCAAGGCGAAGAAGGACAACATTGACAAAACCGGCAAGACCAGCAAAAACAAAAACGCCGACAGCAAAGAGGGCACGGTGAAAAAGGCGGCCCGCAAGGTCAACGAGCTGGCGCACGCCAACTTCAAGCGGCTGAAACTGCGGAACACGGGGTCCAAGGGCGGCGCCGGGGTCAACAGCCGCTTCCGCAGGAGGAGGTAACGCGGCACACACACGCACGCCGTTTTGGGTGGGACAGTAGGATTCTTGCCCAAACGATATGCTGCGAATATACAGTGTATGACACGAATGAAGAAGTGCTGGCGTTGTCTTATAGCCAAAGGGGCTCTCTGTTAAAGGGCAGCCCTCGTTTACGCTGGCCCATTATGTGCTGCCATGCCGCCGCCGCCTCTACCCACGGCGGCTTGCCGACGACGACGTTCGCGGCCGTGTGAGTCTCTGTTTCCCGGCCGCGCGCCGGTGACTCCATTGCAGAATGGTGATGGTGTGACTGCCTCGAACCCTATGTAAACGCGGGTCGACACACCTGCAACCTGCTCAACCAAGGAGACGAGGCTGCCGTCTCCGCAGAGCGGTCATTCTCGAAAGCCTCCTGGGGGGCAGCGAGAAGGAGACAGGAATATACGATCACGCGTTGTAAGAGTTGGAACGGCTACGTGGCCAAGGAGCGCTGTTGCGACAGAACAGAGTTCGAAGAGAGTCTTTCTAGTAAATAGACCGACAGACAATCCGAACGAGCTCCCCCTCTCTCCGCCCGGGGTTGTCTGCAATTTGGTCCTATCAATGCGCCCCCCACTTTTGCCAGCAAGCATTCGCTGACCGCCTTCTGACGTGCAGCTGCCTGGGCGAATCGACAGGTGCACAAGCGGGGGGGTCTCTCAACAGTGCAGGATCATGGCGAGAACGGGAAAGAGCACATGGCGGGAACTCTGGAGAGGGGGGGAGGGGTGCGGACAATGAGGCAAGAGGGTAGAAAAAAGGGTTGGAAAGAAGGTCCCAACGCTCGGGACTAGCGGCAGCACGCAGTCGCGCACCTTCCTTGGTTTTATTCGTACTTTACCGCAGAAGCCGCCACACAAAAGAAAAGGCAGTTGCAGCCCCCCCCCCCCCCCCCCTTTCGTGGCACCTGGCAAAACCTAACGATCCATGAGCTGTTTTTGTCGGTTTTTCATTTGATTCCTGCCAGTAGCTTCGGGTCGTCGCTTCCTCCTTGGTTTTTATCCCTCTCTCTCTGTGTCTCTTTACACAGGGAGAACGGTGTTTGTTGTCCCACCAGGGGGAAAGAGCCCCGAGCTCCTTCCTTCCATCTGGTTTCCAGAAGGGAAAGTGCCGCCCGTAGAGAAACAAGCAAATATAAAGAAACCGCCAGGCAGCTCCTTCCTCTCTGTGTGCTTTTGTTCTTTTGTTCTTTTGTCCTTTTGTTCTCAACTCTCAACTCTCAACTCTCAACTCTCAACTCTCGTCCTCATCTCCACAGAACAACCAACAGCCTTGCGGACGTCGTCTCTCTCTCTTCTCTGCCCGTATTGCCAACCCCCCCCCCCCCCCTCCCATCATCTTTTGCACCATCAGTCCACGCCTTTAAGCTCCCCTGTCTTCGTCTCTCCCTTTTCAGGCACCAAAATCCACAGAACGAAAAGACTCGCGGTTTTGTGCACAAAAAGAAAAAGAAAAATCTATAAACCAACGCCCCCCCAACCCACCTCCCATCACCATTACCTCTCCTACAAAACCCGCCGGCCCAGCGCCGGCCCGTTTGAGCATTGCTGCCCAAGTTCGCCTTCCTGTCCCTCCTTGGCTGCCAGGGCCCGCAATCTCGCCGTGGTGCCCGCTCGACGGCGGCACGCGCTGGCTCTGCCCGTGGTCGAGGGTGGGTCAGGTCGCAACGCAACTCGTCCTCCGCTTCTTAGTAGCGGTCTCCCCCATTGTATGCGTTGTAAGTCCAGTCCCAGTCCCATCCCATTTCAACAACCTCCCAAAGGCGAGCGCCTTGGCCCAACCCTCCATGCCTTTCCCGTCAGCTTCGCCAATGCCCTCGCCTAGACGAGAGCGAGAGACCGCGTCTGTGAAGCCACAAGCATTCACTAACGGTCGCAGAGGAAAACTATAAGTCGCAGACGTCCCCGTGCAGCTGTTGCCCAGGGTGGGCTTCGTCTCCGGCCTTGTGCCCTGGCTCCTTCACAGCTGCAGCCAGTCTCCACGTAACCCCACGACGCTTCGCCGCTTCGCCGCTTCTACACTTCAACGCTTCAACGCTTCGATATACCGATATTCTGCTTCTTGTTTTGCTGTACGGAATCCGCCTACTCGCAAGCTAATCGTCCACTCGTCGCCTTCACCCAGCCAGCCTCGGCCTTTCTTTTGGCTGTGCGTCTCCCCCAATTCGCCGTCAACATTCTTCTTCTTTTTTCCTGTTCTTCGAATTCCCACCCCCTCCCGGCACTTCACTCCCAGGCTCTTCTTCGTCTCCTTCACGCTCCCTGGTCCGCCGTCCTCTCGTCTCCCCTCTCCATTCCTTCGGGCTGGTTTGCAGCCCCCTCCCCCCGCTCTCTCCCCATCAGAGCGGCCGAGACGAGCCAGTCACCTCCCTCCGCCTTGTGTCCACCCCCCCCTCCTGCGATAGCTGGCTGGTCTTCAACTTCCGTGTCCCGGGATCAGCGTTAGTAGTTTGCAGCAGTAGCAGAATACCTGCAGTGTGCAGACATTACAACATCGCCCGGCTTACTCGTCAACACGAGCAGCCTCCCGCAAGCCCCCAAGAACCCCCAGCACGAACGGCCGGCCGCCAGACAAAAGAAGAAACGACTCGGCCCAGATCTGACATCTGCACACTCCCAGGCCAGCAGCACTCTGCACTCTGCACTCTGCATCCACGCCGACCCGTCCTCGCACATCCACACAGCCAGATTCGCCCAACCCTCCCTTCCTCGTCCACCCAAAACGCAACCCGACGGCCCTCTTCTCTGCTCCCTCCATTCGCTTTTCTTTGACGCCTATTTTTTCTTCTTGCCCTGCCCTTGACCCCCCTAGTGCGGTGCCCCTCTTTCTCCCGTTCCCTCTCTCCCGCTCTCTCCGACCTGAATCGTTTTCGACTTGTTCTTCTTGCCTCGCCCTCTGTCTTGCTGTTCTTCCTCCCCAGGCCGCTTCCTGCTGCGCGAAATCCTGCATCACACTTGCGCACTAAGTTTATCATGACAGCCAACCAGCGTCCAATACATTCCTCTTCTTGGGGGCTCAAAATTCGGGTGCTGGATCCCTAAAAGCCCCTTTTGTTTCTGTCTTTTCTTCTTCTTCTTGCCGCACCCCTCATACTCTTTCTTGACTCCTCATCACAACAACTCCGGCGGCAGCGCTTCCCTCTTCTTCAGAGTATCCCCCCCTCCCCTTCCCCACCCTGCTGCTGCAGAGAGGCAGGGGCTGCTCTAACGCATCTATACGGCCACGCACGAAAAATTCACTTTACTCTCCCCCTCCCCCACGCTCGCGTCTGTCGTGCGATAAGCGGTGATCCCGCCTTTTCACGACATTTTGTGGTTGGTTTGTGGGAGAGGCAGAAAAAAGGGCGAAAACGGAACGGCCAGAGACAGATCAAATACTGAAAGCTGTTTCAAAATACAAAGGCATTGTTATCTTGGCTTACAACGCCACAGAAACCGAACACAGAGATCCGACAGTGGGCGGACAGAAGCAGAGAAAACAAAAACTCTCTCTTTACTTTTTTGCCAAAAAGAAGAGAAGTTCTTTGCAAGAATACAAACAAACACGGGAGGACGAAAAAAAGCGGCGGGTCAGGACGGTCCAACACCTCCGCTTCCGCCACCGTGAACGGGCCGGTACTCCCAACCTCGAACCCGCAATGTCTCACACAATGGACCCCGTCTCTCCGCCAGAATCTCCCATCACGGCCTCTCTCGACGGTGGCCGGAAACCCGGTATGGTCTCCGGTCTTCACGGCCAGCACGCCCATATACGCCACACCACATCAACAACTCGTCGTTTTGTCATTGCCAGCAACAGTCGAGATCCGCGGTACAGTCTGCCGACGGGCGTCGCTGGCTCCAGTGATCTTCCTTTCCGATCCACCTCTTTCCAGCCCAATGAGCTCTCCCCACGTTCGTCTAGCTCGTCGGCTATGAACGACATTGTTGACAGCAGCGCTGGTAACGGCGACAGCGAAGATGCCGGCGATGAAGAGGACGTCGACGACAAGCTGCAGTCGGACTCAGACTCGGACTCGGCTGCTAGTGGCAGCATCTCACATTCTTCGAGCTCGGCAGAGCTTTCCAGCCCTCCATTAGCTTCGCGGCCCGCACCTCCCCCACGTCGCGCACGGCACATGGGCGGCTCCGCGTCGCCGGCATACGCACCCGGGCCGGACACGAAGAAAAACAGCGACAACAAAGGCGGTGCGTCAACAGCCACAGGGGCGCATGCCAAGCAGCCGCCGACACGTTTCTTCCTCGTCGAGGCATCTTTTATTATCGAGGAGATCAGCGATTTCGACGACAACGGCTGCACCCAGGTCATTCTACCCTACGAAATTGAAGAGGCCGAGTCCGAGCGCGAGAAAATCCCCAATCCCAATCCGCATCGCAGCGGCAAACTCAATCCGGGCCAAGCCCGTCGGCGGTCTTCGGCTCGGTTCGTGCGGCCACCGGAGATCGACCGGGGCGTCATGCATGGCTTGCAGGGATTCACTTTTCGGAACGACTCGGATGAGGAGGCCCTCTTGGACGATGATGACGAGGATGCCCATGATCTCCTCCGCCATAGGCACCGTGAAGAGAGACGGCGACGCCGCATGACCTCTGGCAGCATCAGCAAACGCACCATCAGCGAGAGTATCGGCAGCGATACGGACAATGAAGATCTCTGCTCGATGCTCGATGCGAGCGAGGTTGGCTCCAGTGCCCGCCGCCTGCGCCGCCGAATGGACCGTCACGCTAGCCTGCAGTTCCCCGACCCGCCGCCTCCACGCATCGAGGAACTGGACGAGCCAGACACGTCAGACAACGAAGACGATGTCAAGGAACTCGGCCGTGACGGCGAGAGCTTGGCGCGAGAGTTGCCATACTATACGCTGGAGTACATCAGCATGGAGGTTGACTCTCCGTGAGGGTCTGACTGCAGTATCTCGCAATCGTTCGGACACCAACACAGCGGTTCTCCACAACTCTTCGACACCTTTCCTCTCCACTGCTGCATAAACGTCTTTGTCCCTTGCCGCATCGAATGGTCCTCCGGTAACGAAGGGCCCACCCTTCTCCAGTGACCCGAAGCATGATTCCAGCGTCATTTCTGCTTTTGAGTTTTCCCATGTTTCCGTTTTTGGTTGTTTGAACGATCCTCTTCGTCCATAAAGCTTGGAACTTAAGAGGGGGGCGCTCTTTGACAAATGGTAAATCATAGAGCGAGCTGATATAGATTTGTTTTTTTTTCCTTTCCCTCGATCTTGTTTCCTTTTTTCCCCCTTTTTTTCTTCTTCTTCTTCTTCTTCTTTTCTCGTTTCCATCTAGCAGGTTTCAACAGCGGTGCAGATTGTCAGAGGGGGCGCAGGGTAACGGAAACTCTTTTTCACTCATGATAGGGAGGGCTTTATCCCATGTCTTCGGATCTGTATCATTTTTTGGGCTTTGTCTCCTCTTTTTTTTTCTTCGTCTTCCTTCTTATCGTCATCTTTTGTTCTTTTTCCCTCCTCTCCGAGTTCATGTTCATGATGCCAAGATACCTCATAGATTTGGGATACGGCGTCCTCGGTCATTTCCATTTTCTGTGGCCATAGGATGCTAGGGATACTAGATGGCTTTTTTTATTCTTTTTATTTTTATCTTTGGGAAATTAACCTGTTCGTGCCTTTGGGTGGTTTTGCGCTGTTGATGCTGCTCTGGGGAGCAATTTTACATCTTCAGATGCAGCGTTTGTCGAGCCTTCCGAAACGTGAGTGTGCAGTACAGCCGTTGTAAGTTCGGCCTCCCACATGGCATTATGTACGGCGAGAGAAAGCTTCTGAATGATCAACGGGCGTAAGAAAGAAATAAAATAAAAGAAAGGGAGAACAAGAGAGAAACCCCTGGAACAGGATGCGGAAAGTCACGGTTGGACGTAAATCGGTTACATGCATATACATGCAATTATGCGATTTTCGAATCTTGCTGTTCTAGTGATGTGGCTGGTGACAAGTGTGGCGTCAATTCCCCAGACCTCGCCGATTCCCGATTTGTGAGGAGGCAACCTCGTCGCCAGTAAACCGCGATTTGACCTTGTCATGACACCGCCGCCATCGACAATCACCAGTTGCTTCCCATCTCTCCATCATCTGCAGTGTCCATTTTCAAAGAGCCCTCCTGAAACAGGAGGTTCTGAAGGGGAGCGAAACCGTTTCTCTCTCCCTCTCTTTCTCTCGACAGTCCTCCTCCCTCCTCCCTTTCGGCCGTGTTGCGGTTCACGTCAAGACATTACAACAACTTCTTGCCTCAACCACCACTGACACCGCTCTCCCATCGTCCGCCTTTTACAGTTTTTTTTTCTCTTTTATCTCCTTTTTTGGGGGCCCCGCGCGTCCCCCCTACTGCGAACACCCCCCCCCCTTTTCCGGCACGGAAAAATAAAACCATGAACCAGGGCAGCCCGCAACAGGTCGGCGCGCCAGGCGCGCCCGGCACGCCTGGACTGCCTATGCAGCAGCCGCAGCAGCAGCAGCAGCAGCAGCCGCAACAAATCATGTATCGCCCGGAGCAGATGCGCAACGTCAAGGAGCTGAATGCGCAGGAAAAAATAAAGTATGAGAATGGGCTGCGGTCGCTCTGGACCACGTTCAACGACAGCCCCGAAGGGTCGAACGAGAAAGAGAGCGCGCGCCGTAAAATCCTCGAGTTTGCGCCTGTGCTGGCCCGCAAAATTCGCGAGCGGCGCCAGATCCTGCTGGCGCAGATGCAGCAGCAGAGACAACAGCAGATGCTGCTGCAGCAACAGCAGCAGCAGCAGCAGCAGCAAGGCCAACAGATGCAGCAGGGCGAAGGCGGCCAGCTGAGTCCCCAGCAAATGCAGCAGGCCCAAGCCCAAGCCCAGGCCCAAGCCCAGGCACAAGCCCAGGCCCATGCTCAGGCACAGGCCCACGCTCAGGCACAGGCACAAGCGCAGCATCTGCAGCAGCAGCAGCAGCTGCTGCAGCAGCAACAGCAGCAACAGCAACAACAGCAGCAACAGCAACAGCAGCAGCAGCAAGCAGCCCAACTGCGCGCTGCAAATGCTGCAGCCGGAGGTGGTGGTGGTGGTGGTGGTGGTGGTGGCGGCGGTGGTGGCGGGCCGAATGCGGCCGCTGGCGGTGCGCGGCCTGGTGCTGCGGGGTCGCCGCCTGCCGGGCCGCAGCAGCAGCAGGTCCAGCAGGGTGCCGCGGGGCCACAGCAGCAGCAGCAGCAGCAGCCGCAGCCGCGCCCGCAGCAGCAGCCGAAAAAGTTTGCGGACCACATCGTGCAGGCGCTCAACCAGCTGACGTATCACCCTCCGGCGGGCCTGGCCGACAAGGCGCCAGAAGTCATTGCAAAGTGGCAGGACGATGCGAAGAAGAAGCTGGGCATGTCGCTGACGCAGATCGAGCTCGCGCGCAACAACCTGATCACGCTGGACAACTCGTTCAAGGCGCGCGCGGCGAGTGGGCAGATGACGCCGGACGAGCAAAAGGCCCTGAAAGACCGGCGGGACATTCTCCAGAAAATTCAAGATGACGCAACGCGGTTTGTGGCGAGTTTCAGGAAGCAGCAGGAGATTCTCAAGGCCAACATGCAAAAATTGCTGCAGCAGCAGCAGCAGCAGCAAACGGGGGGCGGTGTAGTGAATGGCCAAAAGCAGCAGCAGCAGCAGCAGGCAGGAGGTGGCGGTGCCCAGCAACAAACACAGCTTCAGCAGCAGCAGCAACTACAATTGCAACTTCAACTGCAACAACAGCAGCAGCTCCAGCAGCAACAGCAGCTACAACTTCAGCAGCAACAACAACAGCAGCAGCAGCAGCAGCAGCAACAGCAACAACAGAAAAACGTAAAGTCCGAACCCACGAACCTTCAAAATTCCCAAGCCAACATCAACGGCGCAATCGACGCGGCCAAGAAGGAATCGATTGCAGCGGGTGCTCGACAAGCTGGCGCAAACGCAAACATGGCCATGACCGGCTCGGCACACAACAACAACAACAACAACAATAACAACAACGGAGGTCCTGCGCCGCCGAGCAAGACTGGGCAGGGACTCGTTCAGCAGACGCCGATCCCGCCGCCCGTAATTCCTGCGGCCGCCATGCAGGGCGCTGCCGCCGCCGCCGCCGCGCAAAAGCAGCAGCAGCAGCAAACGAAGCCGACGGTGCAGACACCGGTGCACCCACCCCCGACGCCGATCAACACCGCTCTTGCAGGCGCAAACAAGTCACAGGGCCCGCTCACGGGCGGCACGCCCACGACTGCCGCCGCCGCCGCCGCCGCGCGCATGCAGAACGCACAACAGCAACAGCTGCTCCTACAACAGCAGCAGCTTCAGCAGCAGCAGCAGCAGCAGCAGCAACAGCACGCGACACCCCCAAGCGGCCCGCGCGCCTTCTCTCACCAGAAGGCCCTTGAGGAGGCGAACAAGCTGAGCGCCATCCCCACGCCGCCGCCGGGCCACGCGGTGCAGCCCATCGCGCCGGCTGCCAACGGTTCTGGCTCGGGCTCGGGCTCGGGCTCGGGCTCGGGCACGCCTGGTGGTGGCGGTGGCAACGCGGCAGCGGCGGCCGCCGCGCAGCAGCAGCAGGCCCAGCTTTCCCTCCAGCAGCAGCAGCAGCAGCAGCAGCACCATGCGATGGCCCAGCACCAGGCGGCGATGGCGGCTGCCGCGGCGGCGTCCGCATCAGCAGCAGCGGCGGCGGCAGCCGCGGCGTCGTCCGCGGCGGCGGCGAACAGCAACGACGGCAGCAGCAGCAGCAGCGGCGGCGGCGGCAACAGCAACAACAACAATGGCGCTGCCAACGGCCAGAACGGCGGCGGCGGCGGCGGCGGCTCCGGCGCCGGAACGCCCCAGGAAGGCGCCACGCGCATCAACACCAAGATGACGGAGCCGCGGCAGATGTCCAAGAACCTGTCGGACAAGGCTGCCCAGATGCCGCAGCCGGTGTCGCTGGGCGGCGGCATCGTGCCGGGTCGGCCGACGCTGTCTGGCGGCAGCAGCATTGTGGGCGGTGTTGTGGGCCAGGCGGCCGTGGCCAAGGTGCCGGCGATCCAGATCGAAGGCGAGGGCGAGCGGGTGATGAACAAGAAGCGGCTGGACGAGCTGGTTCGCCAGGTGTGCGGCGGCACCGCCGAAGGCCACGAGGGCAACCTGCTCCAGCCGGAGGTGGAAGAGGTGAGACCCCTCCCCCACCCCCCAAGAGACACTCACCCCTCCCTTGTTTTCCTTCTTCCCTCTCACGTTTTACGTTATGCTAACTGCGTATGTGCGTCTTCTGCTAGACGGTGCTCAACCTGGCCGATTCGTTTGTCGACAGCGTGCTGCACGCGGCGTGCCGCAACGCCAAGGAGCGGGGCTCCAAGGTGCTCGAGATCCGCGATATGCAGCTGGTGCTGGAGCGCACGTACAACATCCGCATCCCGGGCTACTCGTCGGACGAGCTGCGGACGGTCCGCAAGGTGCAGCCGTCCATGGCATGGATCTCCAAGATGAGCGTGATCCAGGCGGCCAAGGTGGCGTCGGCGACGAAGAACGACTAACGGCCACACGGGAGCCGTGACCTGGACAGACAGCGGGGGAGAGAAGAGAGGGCCCCCCTTCTTGTTTCCCTGTTCGTCCCGGCTTTTGCTTTGTTTTGCTTTGTTTTGCTTTGTTTTGCTGTGCTTGTCTATTCCTTTTCTTTCTTTTCGCAACTGGCAAGGGGAATCGCAAAGGGTCACTGAGGGAAATCTGGTCGGGACACAAAGACGCCGGATGGTTGTTTTTTTCTGTTTCTTTCCTTTCTCCCACCCGCATGGTCTTTACTTCTGTTTTTTCTTTTCCCTTTCATTTCCTTCCAGTCGATACCTATCTAGTAATCCTGATCCAACGCCCTCACGGCTTCCTCAAGACTCTGTGTAGTGCAAGCAAGTGTCTCTTGTCGAAGCTGTCTCGCAAGTCACGTGTAACACCCCCGACCTACAGGCGGGACCCGCCCACCAGCAGAAGCAAGCGGGCGCCACACATTGGCCAGGCCAGGCCACATGCAGGAACAACAACGGCACTTGCGCGAGGGAAAAGGCTGCGAACGCGCGACAGCCGCCGAGAAGCGAGCAGGACGGTAGGAGGCTACGACTGAAATTAAATAATCAAATTAATGAATCAATAAATAAATAAAAGAGAATCAATCTCCAGCTGTATTTCCTCTGCAGCGCAAATTCAAGACTCGGCGACCTTCGTTGTCGCATTGGCATCACGAGATTTCTCGTCTTCTGCTATTCTGCTATCAATGGGCAATCGGGGAAGGGGGGGCAGAATTGGGGTTGGCTGAGTAATAATTCGAATGCATGACCGCCATTGACCAGGCTGTTTTGGTGGAAGGCAGAAGGCAGCCACGGACTAACGTCACGCGAGTACGTGAGGGAAAGAGCGCCTGTCCCCGAGGCGCGCACGCCAGCCGCCAGAGAGAGCTGCCGTTGGCCAATGCGCGCCCGCGGGGCGCCTGCTGGGCTGCCACCGCCGACGCCCAAGGGTTAGGCCAGGCCACCCTTCACGGTGCTACAGGCTGCTGCTGCCCTGTGTTGCGCCATTCCACCACCTTCTCTCGCCCTCTCTTTCCCCCAGAAGAGGTCTGTCGCTCTCCTTGCAATCCCCCTCCCTCGCCCTTTCCTGTCGTCAGATCGGCAGTCGCACTTCCTTCTCTGTCTCGTCAGATTGCCCTCCATATTGGCTTTGCCCGGCACGAGTGCGCAGCCTGCAGCAGCTCGTTTTGGCGGTTGCTATTCGCAGGGGTTCCACAGCACAGCGCACCGCCCAAGCAGCCCAACACCCCCCCCCCCCCCCCAGGATTTTTTCGGGCTAACTGCAGCGCCACAGCTTTCCCTTTGTCTCTTCTTGCCGCAGCCGTGTTTCCTCTCCATCCCTCCATCCTCCACCCTCCACCCTCATCATCCTCTCGCCCTTCCTCGCTCTCCCCCTCGCTCTCTCTCGCCATCCCCCCGAACAGCCCGGCCGCGCTGACTTCCATCGCCCTCTGGCCCTGCTGCCGCGTCTGCCCTCTTCTTGGCCCCCATCGCCATCCTCGTCAGCACGACCAGGCACAACGACGCCTCCCCCATCTCTTGACACTAGAGCCAGCTCTGCGGTTTGCAAAGCCCATCGCACCAGACGGACCTGGCACGGGGGACAAAGACCGCACACCCAATCTCGCATCGCCGCATCGAGCAAACCAAGACGCCCGCCCCAGCCCTCTTCTTCGAGGCCAGCCAAGCAACAAAACAAACCCCCCCGTCATAGAGCGCTTTGCACTGCTGCATCGGCCCTTTCTACGCACACAAACACGCACAAAACACACAAAGCACACCCAAACACACGCATATAAATCCTCGCCATGCCGGGCAAGACACCTCGTGGCAACGGCAAGGAGCCGGTCGAGAACGGTGGAATCCGCAACAGCAAGGATGTGGACATGAAGGACGAGGCCGCGCTCAAGGGCAAGAAGAAGACCCTCGCCGGTGCGAGCAAGGACGGCGAGGGCGCCGCCGCGGTGCCACCAACAAAAGCCGGCGCCGCAGGGAAGAAGCAGGAGGAGGACGGCGACGTGGCCATGGTCGACGACGACGCGTCGGCGGACAGCGACGATGGTGCCGTCAAGGTCGACCCCGTGGTCCAAACAACTGCAGGTGCGTCGTCCCGTTCCGAGACTGGGAACGGCAATGCTTTAATGCTCTTTGTCGTTCTCGATGCCCTCGCCCCTCCGCCAGTGACCTCACAGCTAACCAGCCTCCCTCACCCACAGATATCAAGAGCAACTTTGCATTGCTTGACCGCGCCGTCGCTCTGTTTGATGCTCGTTTTACCCTCCGCGCCCTGCGCTCCATCTCGTCCATTCGCAAGCGCCTGACTCCCGACATCCTCGCGCGCGTCATTGCCGAGACCTTCCCGGCAAACTCTGCACCTGCAAAACAGCTGCTGGCCGCCCTCGGCCGCGAGTGCCTGCCGCTGGGCCGGCGGCCGAACGGCGCTGCTGAGATGGACGTTGACACGCCGTCTTCCGCAGCCGCCACGCCGACGAAGAACGGCGCAGCGGGTTCGGCGACGCCGCCGACGACAGCACCGGCGCCCAAGAAGGAGACGATCCCCGAAGTCGACGTCTTCCTCGGCATCCTCGTCCAGGTCTACCTGTACGATTCCAAGCAGCAGCAGCGCGGCTTCGACTTCTCGCGTGTTCTGGCTGACCGGATCCACGCCGTCAACCGCCGCACGCTCGACTCGCTGGCGGCCAAGGTGTACTTTTACTACTCGCTCTTCAGCGAGCAGCTCGCGCCCCTGCCGCCGTCGCCGCAGTCGCCCGTCATCGCGATCCGTGCCGCCCTGTTGGGCGCGCTGCGCACCGCCGTGCTGCGCAAGGACATCGACACCCAGGCTGCCGTCATTGTGCTGCTGCTGCGGAACTATCTGTCCACGGCGCACATCACGCAGGCCGACCTGCTGGTCTCCAATACACACTTTCCGGAAAACGCGGCTAACAACCAGGTTGCCCGGTTCCTGTACTACCTCGGGCGCATCCGCGCCATCCAGCTGGACTACACCGAGGCGCACGAGCGCCTGACGGCGGCGACGCGGAAAGCGCCGTCGAGCCCGTCGGCCGTCGGCTTCTCGCAGACGGCGACCAAGCTGCTGCTGGTCGTCGAGCTGCTCATGGGCGACATCCCCGACCGCGCCGTCTTCCGGCAGCCCGCGCTCGAGCAGGCGCTGCACCCGTACTTTTTGCTGGTGCAGGCGGTGCGCGTCGGCAACCTCGAGGACTTTGAGACGGCCATTGCGGACCACGCCGACAGCTTCCGCAAGGACGGCACGTACTCGCTGATCCTGCGGCTGCGGCAGAACGTCATCCGCACGGGCATCCGCATGATGTCGCTGTCGTACAGCCGCATCTCGCTGCGCGACATCTGCATCCGCCTGCACCTGGGCAGCGAGGAGTCGGCCGAGTACATTGTGGCCAAGGCGATCCGGGACGGCGTCATCGAGGCGACGCTGGACCGCGAGCGCGGCTTCATGAAGAGCAAGGAGATTGGCGACGTGTACGCCACGCGGGAGCCCGGCGAGGCCTTTCACGACCGCATCCGGGCCTGCCTGGCGCTGCACGACGAGAGTGTCAAGGTGTGTTTCCTACCCTCTACCCTTTTTTTGTCTGTGACCTCATCTGCTAACGATCCGCTCAGGCGATGCGTTTCCCCATGAACCAGCACCGGTTAGAACTCAAGAATGCTCAAGAGGCACGCGAGCGGGAGCGGGAGATGGCCAAGGAGATACAAGACGGCGACCTGGACGAGGACGACCTGGGAGGCGAGTTTGAGGGCATGTAAATCGGGGAGAAGGAGGAGGGGGAAGGGGGGAGGGGGGAGGGGGAGGACGAGGGGGGTTGTATGTTTTTTATGCGTGCGTGTGTGTGTGTGTGTGTGTGTCTAATACTGCTTGCCCCCGCTACTTTTACTCTCTTGCCTGTTTTTTTATTATTTTTTATCTTTTTTCCGTCTCGGTTTTTGCCATCTCTCTACCGGTTGATTGCTTGTGTGCGTGTTTTTTTGCCTGGGAGGTGTCTGCTTGCAGATCGGGGTGTTCCGTGTGTGTCTCCATCTTCTCTCTCTCTCTCTCTCTCTCTCTCTCTCTCTCTCTCTCTCTCTCTCTCTCTCTCTCTCTCTCTGTCACCCTTTCTCTCTCTTTCCCCCTCACTCACTCTCATTCCCCCCCCCCCCCCCCCTTTTATTTTCTTCCATGTGCTTTTCCCCCTATCCTACAGGTTCTCCCTTTTTTCCATTTGCATCCTGTAACTTTTTTTCGTGCGCCTGTGCCGACGGTCTCTTCTATCTCGGTCTCTTCTTTCTCTCTCACACTCATAAACCTGTATGTCTGTCTAAACTCCAAGCCCAACCAAAAAAAGGGGGAAGAAGGGTAGGAATTGTGCAGAGCCGCAAAATAAAACCAAGACGCCCCCTATGCCACGCAACCACCGTCAGCTACCGTCTGACAAACCGCATGCGCGAGAAAACGTGATGAAGAAGGAAGCCCTCGGGACAGCCGTGAAGAAAATTGTACTGCCCATTTATGTGTTACGAGTAATTTAAAAGAGTTGTTCCTAGGTGTTGTGTTGGACAACCAGGCTGCGTGGTCGACTTGTTAGTGGGATGTCTGCCGAGGCAGGTCAGGCCAGGCCAACTGACGTAGCTCACCTTACAGAACCCCCCCTTGCCAGACGCCCCGCCCAGTTCCGCCCCAAATCCGCCCCAGCGGTCGCCACAGCCTTCCTTGGAACTCCGGGGGCCTCGCTGGCCGCGTTTTTGCCTTTTGCGTACAGAAAACGCCGTTCGCCGCCTTCGCCGCCTTCGCCGCCGTCGTCCTCGCCATCCTCCTCCTTTCCCGCCGCGACCGTGGACAAGCGGCAGATCAGCAGCGACCAGCACTCTTCCTCTCTCTCTCTCCCCTTTTCCCCCACGAGCCGCGGAGCGCGAGTGTGCAGGAAAGCCATGTCGGCCTCGCTGGCGCCCGAGTGCAACGAGGTGAAGGAGTAAGAGAAAAAAAAAACGAAGAAATCCTCTTCTTCTTCTTCTTCTTCTTCCCCGATCACCCCAGTCGACTGACAGTCCCCTTTTTCTTTCCCCCAGGAAATACGACACCTGCTTTCTCAAGTGGTACAGCGAGGGTAAGAGAGTCTTTCATGTTTTATGAGCAGTCTTCTCTCTGGCGGCTTCTTCTTCTCCTTTTTTTTCCCCTCCTTCTCCCCGCTGACCTGTCTGTGGCAGAGTTCCTGAAGCGCAGCTCACAGCCGTCCCCCACCAAGGACAAGTGCGATGCCCTGTTCAAGGACTACCAGACATGCTTAAAGGTGAACGCCCCTCCGGCAGACCTTGGCCCGTCTCGCCTCTTGCCATCGTCCCTTACTGACACTTGGCACAGGGCGCCCTCAAGGCAAAGGGCATTGACAAGCTGGTGGACGAGGCCCGTGTGGACCACAAGGAGAGCGACGCGCTGTACATGAACAGCAAGAAGCCATGAGGTGGGGGGGGGTAGACGGCGCTGTGGCTTTCTTTTTCTTTCTTTTTTTTTTCTTTTTTTTTTCTTTTTTTCTTTCTGCTTTGGATCTGGCGTTCTACGGAAAGGGCACCGCGGGCTACGGGGGGGAGCACACGGCAGCAGTTCGGCTGGGCATGGCAGAGCTCGGGAATCGGAATAGAAAAGCACTCCCTTCATCCTGTCTTTTTATTTCACTCGCGGATTTCCAGCCGCCATACAGAATAACGACAACTTCACTCCAGTTTCGCCGTGCTTCTGGGAGGCGGTGGTGCGAACGGAACGTCAACCAGATCGTCGGATCGGTTCGTTTATGGTTTTTTTTTTTGATCACACATTGTCGTCTCCTCGTGCTGCCGTTTTCTCTTTTTTTTTCTTTCTTTTTTTGTGTTTTGATGCCTAGAAAGCTCCCCTCTGTACAGCTTCACGTGATGCTGCCTCGCCGCCCTGCTACAACACGTTGAAGGTGATTTGCTGTGCGGAGCAGCCAGCACCATTTTTATATTTAGAGTGGGCCCCAGTCTGTCGCTGGCCCCCAGCCATAGGACGGCAGGAACCTCGAAAACGTGCCTGCCAATCGCCAAGCAGCGCGCGCTCCCGCGACCACGACCACTTTACTACCACCGCTACGACCACCAGCTGTCGATGAAGCTATTTGTTCCGTTTCCCCTGTCGTCGTCGTCCTCCTCCTCCTCGTCCACACCCCCCCCCCCACCCCCGGCAAACCGACACACAAGGACATGGTAGGGACTCCTGGGTGCTAGTCAATCCCCACCCTCTCTCTTCTTTCTTCTTTCTTCTTCTTTTCTTCTTCGTCTTCGTTACGTCAATCTTCTCCAGTCGAAAACGCCCCCCCATCGTCACTCGAACATCCTCTCAATCCACCGCTTCTCCTCCTCCCCCCCCTTCGACCCCGGCCCTCCGCCAACACGCGCGAGTGTGTTCAAACAGCGCTTCTTCTCTACCAAGGCAGCTCGGTCTCGGTTTCTCGACCTCCTCCGCTTCACCACCCCCCTCCCCTCTTCCCCCCCTCAACTGCACCCTCCCCGGCATGCGCTCCTCATAGGGCCGGTGGATTCTATGCACCCCTTCTCCGTCCTGACTCTCGGGATCTTCGTCGCCGGCTACATCACCGCCCGTTGGGACTTGGTGACGCGGCTCTATGAACTGGCCATCTTTGCCTGGGACTACGGAGTCGTCGTAAGCATATGATTCCCTCCTGTGCCTCCTCCTCCTCCTTCTGCCCTCCGTTCTAACCTCTCACTTTTTCTAGACGCGCGCCGCCAAGGGCTTTGCAGCGCTCTCACTCCTCTTTGTGCTTGTCGCCATCCCGGTAGAACGGTTGGCGACGAGAGAAGCAAGATTGGTATATCGATTCATCAACGCTGCTACCGTTCCCCCCCCCCCCGTTCCTCCTCTCTTCTAACCTCGACCGTCTCTTTGCAGCACCCTCGTTCGGCCGGATCCGGTATCTCGGCGCGGGAACAACTGCGGCGGCGCGGCTCTTTCTAGCCTGAGCCTTTCTCGCCCCCTGTACCCTCTCGACTACCCCCCCCCCCCCCCCCAACCCTCACAGCTGTCATGCCAGAGCATGATGGGCTGATGCGCGTGTTCTGGCCCATCGACATTGCACGGTCAGAGCTTCCCGGCGTCGTCGTGGGATGGAAGAACTCGGCTCTCGACGTCACCGTCGTGGCCATCCTCGAAGATGCCGACGTTCGCAATGTCGACTTTGCCCTCAAGGCCGG
The DNA here is from genome assembly GCA_019925425.1 of Ophiostoma pallidulum. Classification (NCBI taxonomy): domain Eukaryota; kingdom Fungi; phylum Ascomycota; class Sordariomycetes; order Ophiostomatales; family Ophiostomataceae; genus Ophiostoma; species Ophiostoma pallidulum. The sequence goes on along the minus strand of JADHKO010000039.1, from coordinate 102,296 downwards.
CACCCTCTTCCGCAACAGCGTCCACGCCATTGCGCGCATCTACGAGCTCTGCGGCCAGCCCAGCATGCACGTCCTCGGCCTGTCTAACGCGCTCGAGGGCCAGCACACCGACTCGTCCTGGGTCCGCGTCAGCACGACCGGCCCCGGCGTTCGGGGCCGCATTCCCGTCGTGACCTGCGCTCGCGCCTCCGACATCCAGCTGGTCCTGTATCAGCGCCCGCAGCCGCAGCGCATGCAGTACATCTCGATCCACCCCGTCTCGCTGGCCCTCAAGGACCGTCTCAACGGCAGCAAGGCCGCGAATGCGCAGCGGACGGGGACCCCGACGGTCGTGGCGGCGCCGCCGCCACCGCCGCCCCGGCCCCCGCCCCTGCCGCTGTCGAGGGCATCCTTGCTGCAGGCGACCGACGACATCGAGGCCGAAGACGAGCGCCAGGAGCGGCTGCGCAAAGAAAAGACACAGAAGCTCCTCAACAAGCTGCGGCTGCACTCGGTCGTGAAGCGCGTGTCGTCGCCCAAGGAGCGCGCGCTGCCCAAGATCGTCAACCAGATCAACTGGGCCTGGGAGCTCGAGCAGCTGCTGCAGAAGAACGTGTCCCGCATCGGCACGCGCTCTAAGCGAAGCCTTAGTATGTCGGAGCGCGTGGTCGAGTCGGCCACGACCATGAAGGACATTGTCCTGCGCTGGATCTGGGACCTCATCATGCTGTACGTGGTGCCCGTCATCACGCGCGTCTTCGTCCTCGGCCTCGTGGGCCACCGCATCGCCGCCGAGATGCTGCTGCGCGTCCTCGAGTGGCGCGCCAACCCGAAGCATGCCGCCCTCAAGGACATCTCGGCCACGGCGCAGCAGGTCGAGATCCGCCTGCTGCAGTTCTGCTACTGGCCCATGCAGTACGTGAAGCTGCGGCAGCGCAGCAACGACTGGGAGAGCATCACCACGAGCCACCCCGACTACATCCGCTTCTACAACAGCCTGTGGCTGGTGGCCAACGACGTCATCATCGGCATCGCCCTGGGCTCGTACATCATCGACAACGCGGGCTGGGTCGCCGACCAGATCAGCACGCTGCTGAGCGTCTACACGGTGGACGCGCTGCACAGCAGCATCCTGTGGCTGATGGGCTGGCCGGCCGGTCTGAAGCTCAACAACGAGCTGGTCTCGTTCCTAGGCGACCTCTTCCTTTGGGTCATTGAACACTGGTCGAGTGCGTGTTATTTTTTCCTCTCCTTATCTGTTTTTCCCCCCCCAAGTTTTGCTTTGAAACATTTGGCTAACACTCTCATCTTCCCCCCCCCCCTCCCCCTTCCCCCTCTCAGCCTATATCGAAGCACTACGCCCGGCTCTGCCGCACATTGTCTGGTTCATCGGCTTCTCGAGCTTTGCGGGTGCCAGCATGCCGCTGGCGCTGTTCTCGGACCTGCTGTCGATCCTGACCATCCACATCCACTCCTTCTACCTCGCGTCGGCGCGCATCTACCACTGGCAGCTGACCATTCTGATCTCGCTGTTCCACCTGTTCCGCGGCAAGAAGCACAACGTGCTGCGCAACCGCATCGACTCGTGCGACTACGACCTGGACCAGCTGCTCGTGGGCACGATCCTGTTCACCTTCCTCTTTTTCCTGCTGCCCACCGTCGTCGTCTTCTACCTCAACTTTGCCATTGCCCGCATGGTCATCATCTCGCTCAAGGCCGTCTTCGACACCATGCTCTCGTTCCTCAACCATTTCCCGCTGTTTGCGCTGATGCTCCGCATCAAGGACCCGCGGCGCCTGCCGGGCGGCATCCGTTTCGAGCTGCGCGACAGCCACAACGGCGACGCCGCCCGCCCCTCGTCCGCGTCCGCCTCTTCCACCTCCTCCGCCACCTCCTCTTCATCACCGAGTCACCCATCTACCTCGGTCATTTTTCTCACAGTAGGTTTTCTCTCTCTCTCTCTCTCTCTTTCTATTCCCAGTTTCTCCCTAACCCAACTCCCAGCCCATTCCTCTCTCGTTCAAGGCCATGTTCCACCAGTACTTCCAGATGGGCTCGCGCATCCGGAAGCACTACCTGGCGCCCCGCGTGCTGCTGTGCCTGCTGACAGGCAAGTTCGTGCCGCCCATCAACCGCAAGAACCTGTATAGTCTGCAGTATGTCATGCTGCCGGGCCGGCGGGCGGGCATCTGGGAGATGTGGGAGGCGCTGCGGTCGCTGCCGCCGCTCAAGACGAAGCGCATGGCGTTCCCGGACATTGGCGGCGGGCGGCGGATGCGGGGGCAGTCGATTAGCGGCCGGGGTGCCGCCGGCGGCGGCGGTGCCGGAGCCGGAGGTCAATTGAGCCTCAATGGCGAGTCCAACCGGCGGGCGCGAAGATAGGAACCAGGCAAGCCCGGAAGTGGGAACGGGGGGGGGGAAGGAGTCTTGACTCCTTTTTTTTATTCTCTTTCTCTCTCTCTCTCTCTCTCATTGTCTTTTTGTTTTAGTTGATACAAAACTTGCGGGCCTCTTTATACCATTTTGTGTTTGTCTTTTTGTGCTTGCTCTTTGCTTGATGCGTCTTTTGTCGTTTCCATCCGGATGCCTATCATCCCCTCGCAGCATAGCCATTCCAGCCCAGTCTTTTCAATGACCAGTTCTTCCCACTCACAATCCTTGGCCTTCCGAATCTGTTATGCTCCGTATGCTGCTTGCCAGGTCATGGGCGGTCTTGGGTATTGAAATTGAAGGAGGTATGTGGACGGAGGCCGGTCGGATTCGTGAAGACAACAAGGGACAGTCTCTTCTGCTGTCTGACGCCAAAGTTGTCGCCTATTTTGCTTCTCTCGGTTTTCTCAGACTTTCATGGTGTTTTCTTTTTTGTTTTGTTTATTCATATATTTCGTATATTTATTTCAGAATAGTAACAATTATTATTTGTTCTTTCTTTTCTTTATTTGTTGACAAGAAAGTCCGCACCATCACAACTTCTCAACAGACCTGTGTTTGCTTTCTCGAGCGCCTCACCGCACTGTCACCTATGCCCTGGAAGAATCTACAATAACAGTGACATTCTCGAAGACCCTTTTGTTGTCCGTGATCCAAACAGTATTTCGTCGCATGCGGTTTGAGGTCGTCCCCCGACACATCACGTGATACAATACAGGAGAAGGAAAGACCGCCCCTGGCGCCAAGGGGGAGCTTTCCCCGCACGCGACGACGCACAAAAACGAGAACACACAAGGACGGCCACGTTCCGGCGGCAGGAACTGCCGGCAAGAGAAGAGGGGGAAAGGGAGGAGGAGAAGAACACTCCTAATTGTCATCGTACAAAACCTCCTCTTTTGCCCTCCTCCTCCCCTTCTTCTTCTCCCTTCATCTCCCATCAAGACTGCACAGCAAAACGAAGAAAAAGAGGTGTCTCGCCGGAAACAAGACAAACGCCAAAAAACCGTCCGAAACCGAAAAAAAATACCCACTCGCTGGAAACCCGGCTATTCGCTGTTAAGATTAACGAGCATTATCCGAGCAAAAACAGAAAGGCACGACAAGGAGTGAGAGAGAGAGAGAGAGCAGTGCTCCTCCCATTGTCTTCTTTCCGTCAAGTGGATGTCGCTCTCGGCCTCTTGAGCAGCTGGTCGTGTCTTCCGCGAAAGACCGAACTCCCCCCCCCCCCCTGGGAGTCGAAAGCGTGGCCTCGGCAGCGCCGGGTGTTTGTTCTCCGATATTGTGCGGATGCCAGCGCAGCCTCATTTCCGTTGCCATGAACTTCCTTCTTCCCCCCCGTGTTCCGGACTTCTGCCTCCACGCTTCGCGGCCGCGTTTGTCTGTTCTCTTGCCCGTGTCCTCCTCCTGTCCTTTGCTTTTGTTCGTGTGACGTCCATTCCTGCCGCGAGCCCCATCCGCCATTTCCCAGATCCGGCCTGCTTGCGAGTGCGAAACGAGAGAGAGAGCCTAGCTCGCATGAGCTCTCTTTTTTCTTCTCAAGGTCCGCGCATATCAGACGCTTGTTTACGGGAGGATCCGGATCCCCCATTCGTTTGCCTGTTGGTAGAGACGGCGAGAAGCAAAAGAAGACAGACATGACAGAGGAGAAACACAAGACATCAAACAGAAGGAAACGAGGGAAGCGAGAAGCAGGAAGTTGCCGTTCGAATGACGAAACGATCCTTGATATCTTTTGTTGTTCACCATCCTCTCTCCCCGCCCCCCCTTCTGCCATGCATAATAAGCATGTGTATCACTTCCCCCACCACCTTTTCCCGGAACGTCGCCCTTATCTTTGTTGATGGTTTTTATTGGAAAATTCTTTTTTTACAGATTCGGTTTGCCTTTGACCCTCCATTATTTACAAACCCGGGCGCTGTCCAAAGGTGTGTTTTTTTTCTAGCCCCCCTTCGATTCGCTTTGTCGTCGTCGTACACTCGGCAAATGCTTCTATTGTTTTTTGGTTGCGTTGGTTGTTGTTTGTTGTTGTCGCTCGGTCCCTTCCTGGCTTCCGAAGATTTGCGGCATTTTCGAGAAATCCATCTTTTGGTTCCGTCCTGGCGCGGGTGAGGCAAGGTCGAAATTCGAGAACAATTGATCAAAAAGCCCAATTCGAGCCTCTTATGGGGGAAAGAGGCGAGTGGTGCGCGGAGAAGATGTTTACGTCTGGGGGCAAGGGTTAGCAAACGAAACAAGACACCCGAGACAAACGAACCGCCTCCAAGATATCGACGCAAGGCTTCCCCCACAAAAACCGGACAAACACGAAAAGGATTGGGACAATACGTACGAACTTGGCCATGAGGGCAACCATCAGATCGAAAAGACCAATGGCCTCGACGAAGGCGAAACCCAGAATGGCGTACTGGAACAGCTGGCCACGGAGGGCAGGGTTGCGGGCGACACCCTGGATCAGGGAAGCGAAAACCAGGCCGATACCGATACCGGCACCAGTCAGACCGATGGCAGCAGAGCCCATACCAATGTTCTGGGAGACCTCAACCATGGCCTGGGCAATCTCGGAGCTGTACATGCGGCGGCCGCCGATGGCAGCGTTCTTGGTGGCAGCCTGGACGAGCAGGCTGGGGGACTGCTGGCGCTTGACAGCCTGGAAGGGGCTGGGGCGGGCGGCGACTGATTTGACATGTTAGCCGACGCGGTGGGGGGGAAGGGGAGAGGACAGTCGAAATGGTTTCGATGCAATTGAAGTATCAATTGGGAAAGAAAAAACGAAGCCGAGGAATTTCTAGCTGTCTGCCCGAAATTGCCGCAACCCCGGAATTCCGCCACCTAGAGATGCCGGATAGCTCTGGAACATCTCGGGGCATATGGAAAAGAATGCAGGAAGCCGGCCAAAAGCAGCCAGCAGATTGTGCGCGCGAGAGAGGAGAAGAGAGAAGGAAGAAGATGCCTTACCCGAGATGGTGCGCTTGGTGGCAGCAGTAGCCTGCGTCCGCAGAGCAGGACGGGCAGCCATGGTGGCGAGTCTGGAAGCGAGGACGCGGGAAGCCATTGCGACTGGATGTGTGGGAAGCTGCAAAAAAGGAGCAGAAAGGAAGGGAGAGAGAGAATGGGATGCAAAAAACAAAAGAGTTTTGAAGTGTGGAGTGGATAAGGAGAGAAAGGGAAGAGAAGAGGAAAAGAGGAGGGAAAGAAAAGAGAGGAAGAGGGAAGAAAAAAAAGAGGAGAGGAAGAGAGAGAGAGAGAGGAGAGGAAAGGAAAGGGAAAGGAGAAAGGAGAAGCCGAGAATGGACGAAGGGGAATGAGTGAATTGGGAGAGAGAGAAAAGCCGGGAAAAAAAAGAAGTGGGCACTTCCGGGTCCAGCTTTTGCGAGAAAAAAAAGAGCCGGTGGGTACTCGGGGCAACCTCAGCAAAGACACCAAAGGGGGAGAGGGGGGGGGGGCCTTTCATTCGCGTGCTCCTAGGGGAGGTGCAGCAAGCCACGGAACGAGGTTATACGGAGTACGGAAGAGAGCTGGCCCCTGGGAGGGGTTGGAGATGAAGAAGAAACAGAGATGGGCATCGAAAAGCTACGAGAAGAGGGTTTTCAAGATGAGGAACACCTCGTCTGGCCACGAGAAGCAAAAGAAGACTGTGGGAGTTGGCTCTTGTGGTCGGCAACACACATACGTGACGGCAACAACACAGGGACGAGGGCAGACCCTGTGTGGAAGAAAGGGGCATCGAGACGGTTTGCTGTCGAAGTTGACGGCTTGCAGGATGTTTTGTTTTGGGTTTCCCCTGACGAGCCTTGTTGAGCCTCGTTATTTTCTTCATTCTTTCTTTGTGCCATCTCTCCAGCGAGGGCAAACACACGAAAGGCTATGGGGGGGCCTTTACAACATACGACAAGAGAGAGGGAGAAAAACCGGGGAATGGGGGGGGGGGAGGTTATGGTATCTGGGGGGGAGAGAAAAAGAGGATGGCGAACAACCAGGAGCTCGGATAGGGGGGGGGGGGGGAGAAGGAAAGCTCGGTCTCCTAGAGCAAAGCGAGCTTTTGCTGCTTGGGACGTTCGGACAATGCCGGGAACAAGGGGAACGGGAAGGGGGGGAGGCAAAGAAAAATAAGCAGCAAACAGGGAGGGGAGAGGGAAAAGAGAAAAAAAAAAAGAAAACGGTGACTCGCCTTGAGGGATTCCGAAACTGAACGGAGGAAGCTCTGAAAAGACGAAGAACACGAAAACGGTTGCCCTCATGCCCTGACGGGATACTGGGACGTCTGAGCTCTCTCTCACGCCACGACCGAGGGCGTCTTACTGATGGCTTTTGGGCCCTGGTTGCTTGATCGCGGGAAACGGTGCTTTGCAAAACGAAGAAAAGTGGCACACGCCCACCGGCCATAAAGCTTTCACGTTTCGAGATAACAGAGGCGATCCTCCCTCCCTTTGTTGTGTGTCCGATCCGCCGTAAGATACTCCGTACAAGGCGTTGTCCTCTGTAATTCGTACGTCGTAGTCAGCTTTTTCGGTTGTCGTCGCAAAGACGGAGAACGACGTGCGCCCCTGCAGTGTACGACGTAGTAATCTTACGTCGTGGCGTAATTTTTTTTTTTGGGTTTTGGCACGTTTTTTTCCTTCTTTCTTTTTTATCTCTGGTAAGGAGGTGGGGTGGGGCTGCTTTTTTGATACGAACACACCCCCCCTGCCCAGAAGGGGCAAGGCGCGATTGTACTTTCCGCGTTTCTGGAATCCTCAGGAGAGGTAGAGGCGGCACCGTCGCTGCCACGGGCGGCGCTTTCCTGCAGCTGGCAGGCCTTTTTACCTGGCCCCAGCGCATCAGAGGTGACCCCCACCCCCACTTAGTCACCATTGCGAAAGTAGAAGAAGGAGGAAGGGAGAGATACGTCGTACGAGTATGATGTTTCTCTGTTTCCCTCTGTCTCTCTCGCTCTGCCTCCTAACGAAAGAAAAGAACATGCTCTTCACCGTTCGGCCAAAGATAACGGAGGAGCACCCTACGAGTAGGTGAAACTGGCAGAAACACAGCTGTGCGTACGGGAGTAGAACAGCTTTCCTCGCAGCCTTTCTCCCTGCTACAGCATATCTTGGAAAGGGAGTGTTGTATGGCGTATCGTACGCGGTCGTACTCCTGCCGGACTACCTTGCTTTTTGTCGCCCTGTCTGTCGACAAAGACGAAACGGTGGCCTCCTCTGTGTGACACCGTAGGGAGATAGGGAGGCCTGTCGATCGCCCATTCCATCCGATAGGGATCGCTCTCAGCAACCTGCACCGTTTTCCCTCCACGTCTCATTCTTCTTCCGTTTTGAAGACGGGGAGGAGGAGAACCTGCCAGGCCGAAAGCCAATTGCATCTTCTCTGTGGCCGCGAAACGTCGCCATACTTGAAACAAAAAAAGAAGAAAAGAAAACCATCATCCCGCGCAACAACGACCTCGGTTTCCCCTGCCGTACGTCTGGCGAGCGCACATTATAGGCCCCCCCCCCCCATGCACACCCGGACAACGTTCACCGTCAGAAACTACGACGCATGCGACGTAGCCCTGTGCCACTATACTTTGTGCCTTCCCCCAGTCGCCTGCATATCTGCTCCTGAGCAGATGTACTCTTTTGTCCCGTGACGCGCATGCGGCGGGTACCTGAAAGGGGTCTGCGCAGGACAGGTACGGGCACTGAGTATCTTACTACAAGTGTTCGGAGTACAGCAGACGACCGTATCTTACCCGAGGACATCGTGCACTGTGCAAGTTTATCCGGGAAACGGGGATCTTCTTATGGCGTTTAATAGCAAGATACGCCAGCGGCTATCGCCAGAGAAAGGAAGACCAAGGCCACGGGCCGTCTCGACAGCAAACGGCCCAGCAGTCGGCCAACGCAACTGAAGCAGCGCTGTACGACGGACTCCGTATCTTCCAAGCAGAGACGGAACACCGTTGTCGCCGCCCCAGGCCCCCCTGGAGCGAGAGATGCGACGGCGACGGTGGTATCTTACGCAAAACGGTGAGAGCGAGGCAAAGCAAGGCCATAGATGGAGCGTTTCTGCCTGGTAAGATATCTTAGTTTTGGTGATCGCGTCCCACAGAGCACTACGGGCACTCGTATTCGTGCGAGTCATATACATCCCTCGGTGCGCGGGATTGGGTAGGAAAGCGTCATCTTGCTGGTACCCTCGCGCCAGGATGCGTCCCGACTCGCCCAATGAGCTCCCCTGGAGGCGCCACGAAGGCAAAACGCCAGGGGGAGAGGGCAGATGGGCTCTAGAAGGTAGCACGGTAAAATAAATAAAAATCCCTGCTACGACGTACGAGTAAGATACGAGTCCTCCGTACTCATATGCGTACGTCGCATATAGTCGTGGGAAGATCGCCAAGAACGTGCAGGTTTTTCCAAGGGCTACCTCGGTAACAGCCGGCACATGTTGAACGGGCGGGCTGGCTTTTGCTTTTTCGAGACCAACAAGTGGCTCCAGAGCTCTCCGTTACCGGGCACAAGCTAGGGGAGGCGCATTATCTCACGTCGCATGAAAGGACGCTGCGACGGAGTACTACCTGTCATCGCTTCCCTCCCTCCCCCCTGTCCGTCGTTTCTTCCCGGTTCAGCGCAAAAAAAAAGAAAAGCACCCAAAGCTACCCCTGTAACACAGCGGCAGCGGCAGGGACAGCTGAAACGGGATGGGACGACCGTTCACATGCAGCAGGGCAGATCGCAGAGAGGAAGGGGGAGGGGGGCGTGTGGGATGTCCGTTTCTCGCCGCCCACACGCCCCCCTCCCTTTCCATTTCCCATGCCGCGTCTTTATTTTGGCCCAGATCGTGTTTCCGTGCCCATCATCTGCACTTGCGACGAAGCCTGCGCAAACGCACAAGTTACGACGTACGACGTACTTCGTCATGACGACAAGACGATAAGAAACACGAGGACACGACAAAACCTACGATTGCCGTTTTCGAAAGCGCTCGATCAGAACCCGTGCGATATGTGAAAAACGGAGGCGGTCGTGTCCTTCCGCCAAACGTGCAATCCTTCCCAGGTCCGGAGCCGCAAAGCGTTTTTTCTTTATCTTTCTCTCTTGGCTGGAACGGAGAATCATCGCACTTTTTTTGTCCGCAGGCTGACGGGCCCGCGGTAAGGCCCTATCGGGATAGCGCCCACGGCAACCGCCACATGTCTTTTTTTGCTTTGGACGACAGGCGCTGGAATGCTCTGCCAGCTCTCTTTCCCTTTCGTTTCCCAGGCAGGTACATCCTGCCGCTTGCACCTGCAGTCTGCAGCCTCTCTCTCTCTCTCTCTCTCTCTCTCTCTCTCTTCTCCTGCCTGCCATTTCCTCTTCTGGCCTTCCGCTCTTTCCTTTTTCTGCTTTCTTGCCGCACGGTGAGGGCGTGGGGGTATTAATAAGCGGGCGACGTCCGTCAGACTCAACTTGACGCAGATGCAAAGGACGAGAGAAGATGGAAGAAAAAGCACGACGCAGCAACCCAGATGAATCGCAAATGAACGTTTTCCCTGCCTCTTTTATAGAACCAAAAAAAAGAGAGCAGGTATTTTGCGAAAAACCTCTTCTGTTGTTCTCTTCGCACACCCCCCCCCCTCTTTAATTTTTTTTGCCCTTTCCTTCTCGTATCCACTTTGCGCGCCAAATAAGGAAGCCACGAAGGAGGTGCAATCCTGGCGTTTGATTTGTTTTGTCGGGAACTTTCGGGGCGAAGAAAAACGAGAGAATTTGCAAAGAAGGAAACGAGCTCGGGGGGGTTTTCATACAAAAGGCAGTAGAACAAAAAAAGGACAAAAAACGGGCCGGTGCAGCAAGCAGAAGGGCTTCTGTGTACGTCGCACGCGCATTGCGTAGCTTTTGCGTTCTCCAACTCGGCTCTCTCTGCGCTCTTTGACGTCTCCAAAAAAAGAAAGTTTTTCTCCAAATCTGGCAATTGTTCATTAATACGCTGCATCTTACTCCAACGTCATGGCAAAGGACGTCAGTTGCCGACGGGGACGAAGTCGAAAGCCGCAAAAAAAAAGAAGAAAAAAACAGAAGCTCAACAGCAAAAGAAATCCGACGACTGCTGCAGCGCAAAAAAATCCACTGAAATCCCGGCGCTGCTTTCGATGGCGTACGGGGCACCGTAATTTGGCGAAACGGGACGCTGGGGCGCGCCATGGCGCCGTGCTCGTACAGTGAGCATTGTTACAGTGGAAACGCCTGCGCGTCCCGTCTATCATTATCCTCTGGCCTTACTCCGTAAGATACTTCGTGCCTACTCGTATCTCTCTGCCCCATCTGCTCGCTGCACCGACATCTCCGTTCGGCATGCGAGACTCCATAAAGCACAAGGCGAGCTCTGGCGTGCGGGTCGCGGGAATCCAGGTACTTGAAAGGCAGCGCGCCCACCAGGGGCAGAGGCCCTCGCCGACGCCCACCGATTTGTCTCTCTTTCCCATGCCCGTCTTCCCCCCGTCCTCTCTGGTGCAAACATATACGACGTGTAGCGTACGAGAAAGTACTCCGTAAGATACTTCGTCTCACCGAGGCGAGACGGTGCGCCGTCGAGAACGGAGCGAAAGGAGTACAGAGTGCAGAGTACGAGTACTCCGTACAGAAGAAGAGTCCCAAGCAGAGAGACGGACGGGCATTTCCCTTGCCGGTGCTTTGGCCCTTGCTTGTTGGCCAGGCCGTCCTGAGATCCACAAACACAGCCAGACACACAAAGCGCTCGGCCACGCTGACCCCCCCTCCTCCCCCTCTGTTCGTCCCGACAGAGCATACGTCGTAATTTGCGTTGCCGTTGTTCACAACCCGTACGGGTACGGAGTATGCTTGTGTGAGGTGTTGTCGTGATGCTCTCTTTGCGGTGCGGTACACGTAAGATACGAGTACACTGTTGACCGTCCCCCTCTTTCAAAAACGGACAGAAAGAACGCTCCTCTCGGGGTCAAACCGGGCGGAAGGCGAATAGGATTCGGAGGCAGGGGGGGGGGGAAGAGGGCGGTGGACGGCTGGTGGGCTGGTGGGCTGGTGGTTGTCCAAGAACGAGATAGAGAAGGTGGGCCATAATAAGCAAAAAAAACACGCTTTCTGGTCCTCTTGAGTCTTTTTGCACCCCCCCCCCCACCTCTCCTTATCATCTCTGCTCGGTGGGCTTTTGGCTTTGCGTCCTAGAGACGCTCCGTTTTGAATAGAGAGAGGAGCGAGCCTGCTTGGCGTGAAATGGGCTTCGACGATAGAGATGGGGCGAGCAAAATGTGATACGGTGGTGCGAGGCATTCATCCTTCAGGGGCCTTGACTCCCGTCGTCGTTGTCCGTAACAAAGGGCGGTACTAACAACCGACAGCTGTGGGACAGTTGTGGGATGACGGGGGCGTGGCAGATCTCGCCATTGGTGAGCGAGACACGAAAATGACCACACAGAGGGGAGAAGGGGGGGGGGGGTGTTGAAAATCCTGGAAACGGAGAACAAGACAAGCCATGGACGGAGTGAGAGAGGGAGAGACAGAGCGAGAGAGAGAGAGAGAGAGAGAAGAGAAAACGGAGTACCGTAACGGAAACATCAGCGTGCGACTCGGTAGAAGAAGGGCGACAATGAGAAAAAAAGACAGTAGAGAGAAAAGAAAAGAAAAAAAAGGGACGCTCAGGGGGGCGTGTGGTGTGGTGATTGATGGTCGCTGGGCCTGGCATGCCCCTTTTTTTCTTTCTTTTCTTTCGTCACCCTCCTGTTCTTTGTTTTTTTGGGTTCGTAAGACGGCACTGGTCATTCGTAAGATCCCATAATAGTGTTGGAACAGCCTTTTTTGCCTGCCTAATATCTTGTGGCTCTTTTCTTTCTTTTTTTTGTTGTTGCGTGAGGCGCGGTGTGGGAAGATATGGGGGGGGGGAGGGGACATATATGATGCTCTCGTCTCCCGCACCGTTTCTTTTTTCCTCCTTCGAGTCCTCTCCCTCTGCTGCTTTCCCCTTTACCCTTTCTTTTCTTTTCTCCCTCCCCTTTCTTTTCTCCTCTCTTCCCCTGTTCTCTTCCTTGTCCCCCCTTCAACCCCAGCCCCTCGGAGAATGGGCACCCCCTCCCCCCCTCTCCCCTCCGCTTGTGTTATTTCTTGCTACGGAGTATGTCGTCATACACCCCGTCATGATGCCTCCTCGACCGCCTGTTGTGTGTTCTTGTTCGAATAGACTTTGATGAAGCCGGCCGGATCACAGGTCTTGTCGAGGCTGATGCGGTGCTCCTTCACCCACTGCCGAACCGCCGCCTTGGAGATGCGCACCCGCTGCACCTCCCGGGGTGCTGCTGCTGCTGCTGCTGCTGCTTCAACCTGCCCTGCTGTCGCCGCCGCCGCCGACCCGACAGGATATGCTGACGACCCCGCTCCACCTGATGCTCCGGATGCTGGGCAACCTGCCGCCGCTGCCGCTGCCGCTGCCGCCTCTGTTGATATCGATGCCGACGCCAACGCCGACGACAGGCCTGTGGGTGTGGAAGACGATGATGGGACCGCCACTGCTGTTTCTGCCGCTGCTGTTGCTGCTAGCGGCTGTGGGCCTGTGGCACCGCCGTTGGGGCCGGTGGCTTCCGCGGCGGAAGGCGACGGCAGCTCGTCGTGCAGCACGTTGGCGCAGTGGCTCTTGGGCGGACCCATTCCGGCGTCCTCGACGATGCCCATCTCGCGGAGCACAAAGAGACAGTCGTCGCGCACAATCCACGTCGCGCGGCTGCAGTCGGCAATATCGATTACCAACGCGTCATCCAGCGCCGGCAGTGGTGGTGGCGGTGGGAGGAGGCCATGCGTGGGATTTTTTACGTTTGAGTAGGAGGTCGACGACGTCGGGGCGGAGAACGGAACCGAGGACGAGGCCGCTGTCGCCGCTGTCGCCGCCGCCGCCGCCGACGACGACGACAGAGACGACGACGACGACGACGACGACGACGACGAAGCCGCCGCCGCTGCCGACGGCACGTCGACGCTCAGCAGCCACCGGGCGATCTCGCCGGCCCAGAACCGCTTGTAGCTCTTCTTGCCCAGGTCGGAAATGGGCTTCTCGGGCCCGCCCAGGACGCCCTCGCGCCGCGAGATCTCGTAGGAGACGCCCATCAGCAGGGCGCCCAGGCCCTTGCGCTGCCACGGCGGGAACACCAGGATGCACGCCAGGTTGTTGTTGTCCCAGGACATCTTCTCCTTGGAGAAAAACCCGACGACGCGCGGCCGCGGCGCGGCGCCCAGGATGCTGGCCGGCTGCCCGGCCGCGTTGCCGCCGCCCATGGGCGAGGACGTCGCGCTGGCGGCCGCGCGGAGCGACGACGGCAGCGAGGGCGGCGGCGTGTAGACGAGCAGAAAGTAGTGGAAGCCCGTGACGTCAAAAAAGACAGACTTGTTGTCGAGGAACAGCTTGGCAAAGAGCGACAGGTTCTGGCAGAAGAGCACGTCCTTCTCGCCGTCCACCTCCCAGATGCTCCATTCGCCCTCGTCCTTGACCACCTGCTCAATGTACGGGAGCTGCTGGTGGTGGTAGTGGTGGTGCAGGTCGCCGGCGGCGGCGTCGCCGGCACCACCACCGCCGGCACCACCACCGCCTCGCTTGCGCTTGTTGCCCCGAGGCGTCGAGCTGGACGACGCCAGGGGGACGCGTATTGTGCGCACGCCCTTGGGGTGCACGTAGACCTTCTCGCCGGGGATCCGAAACTGCGACTCGCACACCTGCACGTGGCCGTGCCAGGGCACAATCTCCTTGGAATACTTGAAGCAGAAGGGACACACGTAGAGGCGGTCGAGGATCGACGGGCCGCTGCCGTCCTTGCCGTGCCCGTGCTGGTGGTGGTGACCGTGGGTGGTGGTGGTGGTGGTGGTGGTGCTGTGGTTCTCCTTGCCGGCGCCCTTTGCCTTGTTGCCACTGCCAGCGTGATGCGAGTTTCCGGTGTTGTCGCCGAGCACCTCCTTACCGTAGTAGGATGGATACCAAGCCTTGAAACAGATCTCTCCCAAGACAACCTTGTCGATGTTACGGTCGGGCTGGCTGGGGCTGGATGGAGGTGGCGCAGTGGCGGTTGTCGCCGTGACGGACGCGGCCACCGACGACGTCGGCGTCATTGTCGACCGGGGACCCAGAGTCGCGAGTTTTCTGGCGGCTGGTTGCTGTTGCTGCGGCGGCGAGGGCAATGGCTGCTGGCCCTGCAGCTGGTGTATAGCCTTTTGTTTTCCCGGCCGTCCCCTTTCCTGCCCCTGGGGCCTGGCTGATACTGCAGCAGCGTGTGCCGGGGGTGGGGGCCGAGAGGGAGGCTGAATGGGCGTTGTCTTCTTGTACTGCGCTGGCGGCTGTGCCGAGGGCGGCTTGATCTCCGAGATCTTCGTCGACCGCACCACATCCGCCGCCGCAGACGGCAGAGCCTGAGGCACGGGGGGCTTGATGGTCGTCTCTTTTCTTGAATGTGGCGGAGCTGCTGCTGGGATCCCCGCAGCTGTTGGTGGCGGCGGCACAGGTGGGACTGGAGGGACGATCCCGGCCATAGACGCCCCGACCGGAGGCGCCTTGGGAGCAGACACCACCGGCGCAACGGCCCGGGGGGCGATGGCGGCTCGCTTTGCCCGCCGGCGAGGCGGTGGCGTCCCGGCCAGCTCGTCCTTGTCATCGTCTTCTTCCTCCTCGTCTTCTTCCTCGTCTTCTTCTTCGTCGCTGTGGCCATCGTGGCCGTGCTCGTCCCCCGTATCCGCCTCCGAGTCTGCTGCTTCGGCATCTCCAGAGGTCGCAGAGGCGTCGGACACGTCCGAGTCCGCGATCTCAACGCCCTCGGCCGCTCGCCTGGTCGGCCGTTGTGCGGTCAGACGTCTCGGTTGCGGACGGCCGGCTCCTCGCCCAGACCGCTTCATCAATGCATTCTTGTCTCCGCGCGGCCTCTGTTTCCGGTCTGGCAGTTCGGTCATGGCGTCTTCACCGTCGCCCGCCGATCTGGTCGCTCTCGTAGTCCTGGCGGAGGGCTTCTTCTGCTCCTCGTCCTTGGCTCGTTTCACGCTGGCGACATGTCGCGTCCGCCCCGGTGCCCGCCGTGCAGCCGCGTCGCCACTATCGTCGTCGTGGGCAGATGATCCTGCGCTGCCTCGCAGAACCCGCCGCCGGGGCGCCTCCTTTGGCGGTATGGGGAGCGGCGGTGGCGGAATCGAGGTTTGGCGCGTCACACGGCGCGTCTTCTCCGGCAGCGCAGCCGCGGGAACGGCCTCGTCGTCGTCTTCGTATGGCCGCTTCCGCTTGGGGACGGCCATTTTGCCGTATCGTGTCTTTGCCAGCGGCATCTGAGGCCGCAAAGGTCGATGGCAGCGGCGTCGTCGCCAAGCAAAGACCGTTTTGGGCTCGCGTTCTGTGGTCGGTCCTGGTTTCTTGGTGGTAGCATGGACAATGGAAGGTCTGGCGGTGTCCTCCGGTGCAGTTTCACCGCCGCTTGCACAAACGCGACAGTAGCGGGTGGGCGTTGTCTCCCTTTCGATGCCCAGCAGAGCTCGTCGGGATTCCTGCAACTGGCCGCGCAGCCTTCCTCACCAAAACAGAAGCCGTCCCCGCACGCGGTGTCACGTTACCCGACACGTGCACCATCTAGCCACTAAGACCGCTTCGTTTGGCCAGTGACAAGTTTTCGATTGGCATTTTGGCATCACGGCGGCATTCGACTTCCACAAGCAAGCAAGCATTGGCCATATTCTTCCCAAAAACGGGCATTGCGTTGGCTTGCGAAATGGTCCCGGGCTCCCTCCCGCCATTATGATGGCCGCGCGAATCGCCCTGCCCAGGGGCGTGGCCCTGCACGGCACCGAATTGGGCGCCGGCCTCCCCTCGACAGCGTTTCGACGTCGACGAGCAGCAGCGGCGGCCAGTACACCAATACCAAGGCCCGCGCCGGCGGCCGCGGTGCTGGCGCGGTGCTCCTCGACGGCCACAGTGCGAGTCATTCGGGCGGACATTGACGAACAAACCGGCCGGCCTCGCGTCCGAACCTCGACATCGCGGCGGCCGCCTCGTCGGTCTCGACGGTTTCCCAAATTCCTGCGCGACTCGCCGAATGCGACGCTGGCCCTGCGGCTCAAGGTCCGGAGCCGATCGACGGCGCTGACCTTTGAGGCCTGGAAGCGGTTCGACGATGTGGCGCGCAGCCCGAGCCTGCGGCTGCCCGTGGTGGCGCTGCAGATGATGATCCGCCAGGCGGAGGCCCAGCGGCCGACGAGCCTCTCCGAGAGCCTCTGCGACGACGCGACCTGGCGCATGCGGCTCAACAGCCTGGCCTTCAAGGGCATAACCGAGGCCGACATACGCCAGTGGCTGTTTATCCTGTCGGCGCCGGACCCCGACGAGCGCATCGCGCGGTTTGTGGAGGCCGACAACAGCAGCAACGGCGGTGCCGGCAGCGACCGGCCGAAGCCCCTGTTCCTGCTCTTCCAGCTGCTGCGGCGCGACGAGACGTTCCACAAGGGCAGCTCGCTGACGTCGCTCTACCGCTACATTCTGCGGCACCACGTCCGGTCGCGGTCGGTCCCGCTGGACGCTGCACTCCCCTTTGGAGCCGTCCGGCGCACGCTGGACCCGGGGCTCAACCTGGCGCCACAGACGTTTGCCACGCTGCTGCGCCTGCTCGTTCACCACTACCTGCGCCTGTGGCCGTCGGCGCTGCCCGCCTTGGCGCGGCTGGTGGCCTCCTACGTCGAGACGCTCCCGCACATGGCTGGGGGGGCGAGGAGGACGGGCACCGCCGCCGCCGCCTCCGCCGCCGTTGAGCGGCAGGCGTATGCCGACGCGTGCCGCATCTTCAACTATGCCCTGGTGCTGTTCCAACGCAAGTCCGCCATCAGCCCCGTGTCCCAGATGCGCTACAACTGGCGCGCCCAAAAGGTGCTGCTGGCGATGTCAACCACGATGCCGCGGCCCTTGCTGATCAACCGCGCCGGCTTTCGTGCGATCCGCCGCGTCCTGCTTGCGCAGGGCAAGTCGCCCGCCGAGCGCCGGGTGGCGCTGCGCATGGCCCGGACATGGCCCCCCTACCGCCGCGACCTGGACGGCCGCGACGAGCAGCGCCAGCCCCAGGACGACTTTAGCCGGAGCGTGCAAGCGGGCGCGCTGATGCACGAGGCCGGGTATGCCGAGATGGAGCACGACCGCGCCCTCGGTGTGCTCGGCGGCCTGCTGCCGGGCGAGGCGCCCACGGTGCAGACGCGGTCGCTGAGCCCGCGCACGTGGACGGGTGCACAGGCCAGCCTGAACGTGTTCTCGACGTGGGCGTCCCGCGTCAAGGCCACGCGCGACGTGAACGAGGCGTGGCACGAGTTCCAGATGGCGCCGCCCTCGGCCGACGGTGCTGCGGCTGGGGCGCCGATGCGGCCCTCCACCCAGGTGTATGCCGAGATGTTCAAGAAGCTGGTGGCCGCACCCGTTGGCCGCCACCACCCAAGCGCCGCTTCGTCTTCTGGGGCGGCGGCGGCGGCGGCTGCTGCCTGGCCACATGCAAAGGAGCTGCTGCCTGGCGACGCCCGCGAGGTGTTCCCGGTCAACGATGCGACTCTGACGGCCTTTGAGAAGCAGAGGCTGCGGCCGCCATCGGTAGACGTGCTGTATGCGCAGATGCTGCGGGAGGGCACGCGGCCGGTCGGCGACTGCCTCTCGGTGCTGGTACAGAATGCGCCGACAATGAAGGAGGCGATGCGGTATCTGTACGACAGCCCGATCGACAAGGACGCGATTGCGGCTCTGAAGCTGCCCGAAACGCCGCCCTCGCCACGCTTGCTGCAGCCGTCCTCCTCTTCCCCCGTCTCTATCTACCCTGTCCTTCCGACCCCCTCCTCTGCATCACCGTTCGCTTCTACGCGGCATCAATCCCTTCACCGCCAACGCCAAAATCATCAACAACCAAAACAACCAACATCACCACCGCCCATCACTCTCGACACCCTTCGACGCATTCCGCTGCCGAACTTGAACGCGTACATCTACCTCATGTGCCGGTTCCAACCGCGGCTGACGGCCGAGCCGGCACGCACCGGCAAGCAGCGGCGCACGGCGCTCATCCGCCACGCCATCCGACTGTGCACGGTGCGGCTGCCACCCACGCTCGAAGAGGGCCGGACCTACCGGGCGCCGTGGCACACGATCATGCGGACGCTGGCGGTGCCGCGGCTGCTGGTCAGCCCGCAGCACACGGAGGACCAGCCGTTCCAAGACGCGGAGGCGCTGGGCCTCGCACTGTGGGTGTTTGAGCAGGTGCGGCGCATCGGCGGCGTCGACGCCGTCTTGTTTGACAGCCTCTGCAAGGCGGTGGGCAAGTGCCTGCGGTGGGCGGATCCGGCGGAGCCTGCGGCGGCCGTGGCGTCCCGGGCCGTCGAGGCCAGAGAGGGCGGAGAAGAGAAGAACCCTGCTGCGTCTCCCGCAGAGCCGACCCTCTTGCAGGTGGCGCATGCCACGCTCGTCTCGGCGTTTGACGAGATGACCTTGTCGGCTCCTGGGGACGCGCACCCGTCATCGTCATCGTCGTCGTCGTTTGTTGGAGACCACCACCACCCCTCCACACCGCACAACATTACGGCCGGCACACTCCAGGTATATCTGCAGGCGCTGGGCTACCTGGGCGACACGGCCAACATGGTGCGGGCCATGGACTGGGTCGTGCAGACGTGGGACGACGAGACGGTGCTGGAGGATGCCAAGGACATGGACCACGGACAGCACGCGACCATGGGGCGGGTGTTTGTCATGTTCCGGGCCTTTGTCGAGGGGCTTGAAGAGGCGGCAGAGGTGGTGGCTGCCGGCTCTGACGGCACGCTCCCCCGCGCACCCAGCCGGCTCACCGCCCTCGAGGCCGAGCTGCGCCAGCTGCAGCAGACCCGCGGCTGCACGTGGCGGTGGCCGTCCGCGGAAGACGCCGACGCATTTGTGCGATGGCACCGGCAGGAGCACAATGCGGCGTTCTGGGCGCGCGTGCGGCCGGTCGACGACTAGGTGCCTTTTCTTCCCCTTTTATTTTCGTCGGAACCTCCCCAGGAGAAACCTGGGAGAGAGGAAGGGCCATGTGTCTCTACTCGAGAGGCCTTGTACAACACGTTATAGACAAAAAAGAGGGCCGCGATCGCCCGGATAGATGGACGCACCATGATACGATACGACATGAATACAAGATAAACACATTTTTGGGCCAGAAGAAGAAAGGCGGCGGTGATGTTTCGTTTCGTATTTGTTCCCCCGGTCGTCAATGGAGCGCCCGCTTTAGCGCATAAAAGAGAGGCGCCGGCATGCAGCTTACCGATTTTGCATCAGTTGTGGGCCCCACGCAAGGCACCCCAGTGGCTCCTTCTGTTTATTGTTGTTGAAGGCTGGCTTCCCATTCGGTGGGTCCCCCTTTTCTCGCAGTCCGCGGCGCGTCTCGACATCATCACCAACGCCGATGCCGCGGACGGCGCACGCAAAGCAACCCTGCCGACCCCAGACCGGTAGTTCCTAATTCCTAATAGGCGCCCGGCTACTCTCCCAGGCCCCGAACTCTGGCCGCAAAATACCGCTGCTTCTTTTCATCCGTCTTCTCGAAACTGCGCACCTGCGCAAGAGGCAGCCTGGGTCATCGCCTGTGCTGAAGGCTTCTCTTTCTTCTGTTCTTTTTTTTGTTGTTCCTTTTTTTTGTTACTCCTTTCTTTTTGTTCACTCAACCCCTGAAAACACAAGCCGTCATACCCATTCAATACACTATGCTCTGAGCGGTGGGAGCTGCGTGCGGGATTCCCCGTTGTTTTTCCTCTCTCTCTCTTTTTTTAAGGGCGAGGCAGTCACCATTGAAGGACTTGTTTTCTGGCCTTTTGAAAGCTTCCTTCACTACTCTCGTTTAAAGCGTCTATTCATTGTGAGAGGACTCACCGCTTTGCCCGGCCTGTTTCTTTTCGCTCACTACATACGGCTCAGCTCTCTCACCGCTTTGCTGCCTCTGGGGCCTTTATGCTCTTTTATTGTTTTCGTTGCCCTTTTTTTTCTACAAATCTCGACATCTTCCTTTTTCATCATACAAACTGCACCATTTTCTTCTTCCGTCGGGAGGCATGCAGCGGCTAGGACGAAGGGGGAACTGGCATATATGAGGAGGAGTCGGGGATTTCGGGGTCATAGCTTTCTGTCCTTCTTTTTTTCTTTTTCTTTCCTCTTTTCTTCTTCCCCTTTTCTCTCGGCCCTCACTTTTCTCTCTCTAGTTGCTTCTTTCTTGCCAGCGCCTCAGACCTTGGAGGATGCCCCGCCTGCCTGGCGAGAGCCCCATCTTGGGTGACGACGAAGAAGACGACTGGGGGCCGCAGCAAGCTCGGAGCCGGACCGCAGACGAGGCGAGCGACAGTGTCGAGGGCACGGAGCCTCTACCACGGCCGAGGCCGCGACACGCATATTGGCGGATCCCCGACGATGACGAGGATGAGGACGAGGACGAGGACGAAGACGAAGAAAATGGCGAGAATGCTGCGAACGGCGAGAACGGCGGGGATGACGGGGGCGACGAGGTCGTAGGTGCGCAGACGAGGGCCCCCGACAGCTGCGAGGACATCGCCGACGATGCCAGTGACGGCACGCTCGACTTTGAGCAAGACTTCCTCCAGGTCGATGCCTCTCCCCCAGCCGTGGCCGGTGCGCGGTCATGCAGCGTCTCGTCGGCTGATACGGGGCTGCTGCAGGCGAGGCAGAACGCGTGCGTCATCACCTTGCCCGCATCGACACTCATCAACCCCCGCTCACATGCAGTCAACTACGAGCCGCCGCTGCCGGTCACGCCGGAATGGCGTGCGGTTGACGCGCTCCTGGACCTGGCTGAGCGCTGCAGCGTGGAGGCGGACCGTGGCAGCAAAAGAAGAAGCCGAAGCACAAGAATAAACGGCGGCGGCAGTGGCGACGAGAGCAGCGAGAGCAGCGAGAGCGACGAGGGCGGTGACAGACACGACAGAGCCAAAAGCGTCTGCTCAACAGGCGAGTTCACGTACATTGACCTCGATGCTTTTGAGATCTACGCCGACGCCAAGGGGTTTGCGAACCGGCTGCGGTCGCTGCACTGCCTGAGCGCCGGGAAGGGCCCGAAAAACAGCGGCCTCATGTTCTTTGATGGGATCCTGAGCGTCGGGGCCACGCGGTTCTACGTCCAGCGCGTGCCGTTTTCCCATGCCCCTGTAGACAGGTACGGCGGCGACTACGACACGGTGCGCGGCCACGTCAGCATCCGGTCCAAGCTCAACAGCCACCGCGAGGTCTACTACCGCCTGCGCACGCCGTCGCCCGTGTACGCGCGCTTCTACTACCCATACCTGTGGGTGGCGGACCTCGCCAAGCACGTTGTGGACTACGCCGACGACATGACCGACGCCAGCCGGGACATACGCATCTCGCACTTCCGCGTGCACTTTGCCAAGTGGCTGCACAAGACCCATGCCGGGTCTCTGGCCGTGCAGGCGTGGCGGCGCCGCTACGGCGGCCCTGGCCGCAACGACTTCCGCCAAGCCGTCGTAGCGTTCGCGGGCTACATCCGCAAGGAGGCAGAGGCTGTGCTTGGCGTCGACGTGGCCGACGAGCTGGGGTTCTTCCGCGAGATGGACTGCGCCTTTTACACAGTGCACGCGCCCAGGATCCCGCCGGGCCACCGAGAGGGCCAACCACTCCCGACCGTCGTCACGCCCTACATGTACCACGTTTTCCGGAACCTGGCGATCCGCAAGTACATGCAGGCCACGCCTGGACCACACGCGCCGGAGCGGCTCGACAACTCGGTTCTCTTGCCACAGGGGCAGACGCCGTTCATCACGGGGCCACAACTTCCGGCGGCGCACCTGCCGCTGCCCCCCTTGTCGGTGCGCGTGCAGCAGATCAAGCCTGGCGACGTCATCTCCACAGACCCTGACGGCAAGACGACCGGCAGCAAGTGGTGGACCGAGGTCGACGGCAAAGAGCGGCATGCCGCGGACCGGTACTGGTACGCGCTCGTGCACCGCGTAATTGAACGGCGGCGGCGGCATCAGCCGTTTGCTTCGCGGCCAGGGGGCCGCGGGCGCAGCAACACGCAGCGGTCCTTTGACGTTGCGTGGCTGTACCGACCGGAACACACGCCGTGCCGCGAGATGGCGTACCCGTGGCACAACGAGCTGTTCCTCTCGGACCACTGCACATGCGACGAGGGGGACGGCGATAGCGAAGGCGACGGCGGCGACAGTGGCGACACGTATGAGATCCACGAGAGCGAGGTCACGGGCGTGCACTCGGTCGAGTGGTTCGGCGGGCCGGACACCAAGGCCGAGTTCTTCATCCGCCAGACGTACCTGCACCAGGACCGGAGCTGGGTGCAGCTGCGCCTCAGCCACATTTTCTGCCAGGCGAGCGCCGGCCACGCGCGGGAAACCGAGTGGTTCGCGTCGCGGTTTGACTGGGGCCGGGACGAAGCAGGCGGAGGCGGCGGCGGGTGCGACAGCATTGGCCAGTTTGAGAACCGGCCCCGGTACGTTGTGGGGGACACGGTGCTGGCGGTTCTCGCTGCCGACGACAAGCGGTCCGAGCCGTACGAGATTGATGCCATTGACGGCGCCGAGGACATTATGAACATGATCGAGAGCATTGAGAACGGCGAGGCAAGCAGCGCGGCCGTCGGCGGCCAGCCCTGGGGCGGTCACACATACCGTCTGCGGCGGCTGCTGCGCCGCCACGAGGTCGACCCGGGCGCGCGGCACGCACCGCCCAACGAGCTGGTATACACAGACCAGACGGTCGTCGTGGCGGACGAGGGCCAGATCCTCGGACGGTGCATGGTGCGCATCTTTCCGGCGGGCGGCGGCAAGGCGATCCCCACCCCCTACGACCGCGGCGGCACCGGCAATGTTTTTTATATGACGCACCGCATGCCGCGCGGCATCGACCCTGCCGCAGCGGCAGGCGGCAGCCGCCCGCCGTGTGTCCCGCTCAGAGATGCTGCCACGGACGCGCCGCGGCTGCGACAGGGCTTCGACCCGGGCATGCCGGTGCCGCGGCTGCGCGCGCTGGAGCTGTTCTGCGGATGCGGCAACCTGGGGCGGGGGCTCGAGGACGCAGGGGCGACGGAGACGCGGTGGGCCAACGACATCTGGGACACGGCCATGCACACGTTCATGGCGAACGTGGCGTCGACGGACGCGGTGGAGCCCTTTATCGGATCGGCCGACACGCTGCTGGAGCACGCCATCCATGGCACGTACGCGCTGCGCACGGGCTCAGCGGCCGCGCCGACGCACCCGGTGCAGAAGATCCCGGCGCCGGGCGAGGTGGACTTTATCTCGGGCGGCAGCCCGTGCCAGGGCTTCTCGCACCTGACAACGGACAAGAACGCGCCGCAGCAGTACAAGAACCGGTCCATGGTGGCGTCGTTTGCGTCGTTTGTCGACCTCTACCGGCCCAAGTACGGCATCCTCGAGAACGTCGTGGCCTTTGTCGGCAATGCCGCGGCAGCCAAGCGAGGCAAAACGGACGGGGCCGCCGCCAGAGAGGACATCTTTGGGCAGCTGATCTGCGCGCTCCTGGGGCTGGGGTACCAGCTGCGCATCGTGCTCGGCAACGCATGGTCGCACGGTGCGCCGCAGCACCGGCAGCGGGTCTTTCTCGTGTTTGCGGCGCCAGGACTGCAGCTGCCGGACGTACCCCTGCCGTCGCACGGCGCCGCACCGACGGGCCGAAGCGGCCGCGGCAGCAGCGGCGGCAGCCAGCGGAGGATTGGGCGGCTGGTGACGGGCGAGTGGATTGCCTCGAGCGGCGGCAGCGGCGGTGCAGGCGGCGGCGGCGACCACGTGCCCACGGCGTTTCCCTATGTGTCGGCGAAGCAGGCCACGGCTGACCTTGCACAGGCAGCAGAAGGAGGAGGAGGAGGAGAGGAGCATGAAGACGTTGAAGAAGACGACGGCATGGTGGGGATCTGCGTGCGGCACCCGGACCACCACAGCGTCATCCGCGTGTCGGACATGCTGCAGGCCAAGATTGCCAACATCCCGACGCAGCCGTACGGGCAGGGCCTGGCGGAGGTGCGGCACAACGCGACGGTGTTCCGGGGGGCGGTGCGCGACCTGTTCAGCACGCGCGAGCGCACGCTGCCGGTGACGCGCGCGTACAAGCGCGTGCACCCGCTGCAGCTGTTCCGGACGGTGCGCACGCAGTGCGTGGTGGCGGACGCACGGTCGGCGGGGGACCTGCACTGGCAGGCGGGGCGGCCGCTCAGCGTGCTGGAGATGCGGCGGGCGCAGGGCATGCCGGACGAGGAGCTGCTGCTGTTCCGGTCGCGCGCAGACCAGTGGAAGATGGTGGGCAACGCGGTGGCGCGGCAGGTGGCGCTGGCGCTGGGCCTGTCGCTGCGGGCGGCGTGGCTGGGGACGCTGCACGAGCCGCCGCCAGCGGCTGCAGCGGCTGCAGCGGCGGCCGCGGCGGAGGCGGCCGAGTGGGCGCAGCAGCCGGCTAAGGAGGGTGGAGCATACGCGGACCAGGGTCACAAGGCGAAGGCCACATCCACATCCACATCGCCCCTGCCGACGTCGAACGGGACGGCAACGACGACGATGACGATGACGACGCAGACGACCACCCTGACAATGACGCTGACGACGACAAAGACGGCGATGACGACCACGACGCAGGTGGGCGCTGCCGCTGGCGCGGCCCCGTCATCGGACCCGGCTGCATCACCATCGCCAACCTGGCGGCCGGCGAGAGGCGCCAAGAGAAAGTCGCCGTCGCCGCCGTCGCCGCCCAAGGCAAACCGCATCTTTCAGACGAGCGTGCACCAGACGCAGACGGCACCAGCGCGCCCGGCGGCCGTCGTGGACATCACGGCCGAGGAGGACGACGCGCCCCGCAGCTGGCAGCAGCCTTCGCTGAAGAGGCGGCGACGACGAAGCAGCAGCGACAGCAGCCGCGGCACGGGGGAGGCGGTGAGGGGCGCAAAGGACACGAGGGGGGAGCACGCGGTCATTGTCATTGACTGAGACGCAGTGCATGATATTCTACGAGGCCGCCCCCCCAGACAGTCCCGCAGACATCGCCGGTGAGGAAGGCTGGGGTGACTGCTCTTGTCATCTTTCTTTTCACCAGAGCTCGGCATCTTCATTCTCTTTTTCCTTTTCTTTCCCCCCCCCACCTTTCTGCCTTGACGACCGCTCGCGCACGCCGGAGTGCATTCCCACCCACGAGGCGAGAAGGCCAACAGTTGGGGCCGTGATGCATGTCGAGACCTCGTCACTACTGCATCCATCTACACGACGACCTTTGGTGCGACCTCGATGGCAACAGTATGCTAATACGCCGCCTGTGTCTCGTATCGCCTCCAACTCACTACGCATCCGATGGGGCCTGCTCCAGGGTTCGTTCCTGGAAAGCAGCGGCTGGCCGTGAATGGGGACGTCGCTAAAAATAAACGTTGCCTTTTATATACATAATATATATATCGAATTTATACGAATTTATACGAATTTATACATACTATGCCCCTCTTATGGCAGGTCGCTCTTTCTTCTCCTTTGTCAGTGGCCTTCTCGTATTCACTCGGCCCACCAACGGCCGCCTCGTGGGACGCTCTTTCCTTGTCGCGCTCTTCTTTCTTTGCCCTCCTCTGTCACGGCTCATTGTCGCTCTGCAGTCCTTAGTCATCCCGCAGGCCGTCGCGTTGTCGGGCCGCCTGCTGTTTCAGGGTTTGCCTGTGCCCCGCCGGTCGACTGGCTGCAAGCGTCTCTCCTCTGCTGTCCGGTCGTGACTTCCTGTCCATCCAAAACGAGCACCCGGTCGTCCTGTCGTTTATCCTCTGCGCTTGCCGCCCACTGTGAGAAATGTGGGGAGAGAGAGGGGCGGGGGGAAGGGGGTGGTCGTACGGCGTGCGGCCCGGCGCTTGTCGTTTCTAGTTCTCTTTTGCTGCTAAAGCAGAGCGCTCTTAAAAAAAAGACAAAACAGCCAAAACAGCCAAAAACAAGCCTCTCGCAGCCAGTCCCTCGCCCCGGCGCGTCTGTTTCAAAGCCGCGCCAGGGGCAGTGGCTCCACCGCATCTCCACTTGGTTGTCGATTGGCGGAGAGCTGCCAGCGGCCCGTTTTGGGTCTTTCGGGGCGCCAGGAACCACTTACACGCATCCCGGCGCCCAGTTGCCGGCTTCTTTTTTCTCTCTCTTCTGCCATCTTCTTTCTTTTTGAACATGTCATCGATTGTCACGGGTATGGGTGGTCATCGTCTTGCCCTATTGAAGCTGGGTAGGCGAGGACCAAAGACGGAGGCTCAGGTGAGAAGAGAGAGAAGCGAAAAAAGAAAAGAAAAAAAAGAAAAGAAAAAAAAGAAGAGAAAAAAGGACTCCACTGACCACCCGGCCAAATGAGGCCGGCAACAGAGACCACACGCCTCCACCTCGTGCACTCTCCATGTCCCTTGCCAGTCTGTCGTTGATGGCATGTTGCGCCTCCCACCTCTCTCGTCTCCTTCCAATTTCTTCTCTTCTAAAAATGAACGGCAATGCAACGACTGGCCACCAGCTCCATGCATACCCTCCCTCCCCCACAGCAGGGGTCCCTACCGCATGACAGTCTAGGCTTTGTACACGCCAGTCTATTTCCTGCTTGGATGGCGGCTGTTCCTAGCCTTGCAAAAGGAAAAAAAGAAAAAAAGAGAAAGAGAAACGCTTGTCGACGCGCAACGGCTGGCTGACGAACGACAACTGTACAAAAGACCCCCCCCTTCCGTCCCCCCCCCTCTCCCTTCTTTTCTTGTCTCGAGTGTGACAGTCTTGCAATCTCTCTGTGGCGTGGACTTTTTTTACTTTTCTTTTTTCCTTTGGTCTCGTTTCTGTCTCTCGTTTCCTAACATACTCTCGTTTCTGCCCCCCCTTCTTCTTTTGTCCATCTTTTCATTTTTCTTCCCTACCTAGTTTGTCTCGTCGACTATCTTCTGTCTGGTCCTGTCCAGTCTTCTTTTGCCTTTTTCCTTTTGTCATTGTCAGCATTTATTTTTTCTTTCTCGCTCCTATGCTCTGCGACATTCTTTGACACCCCCCTCCTTTCTTCCCTCACCGACCACCATCTCAACACAACAGACCTCGCCAAGTCGCTGGTCTAGACCTCTACTCTCTCACCTTGTCCCTCTGCTCCTTCACTCGCAGTCTTTCTTTTCTTCTTTCATCTTGTCTACCCTCCCCCCCTTTAACTTCTTTGTTTTCTCTTTAATCCGCTTTCCCTTTTCCCATCTGCCCTCCTCGATTCCTTTGCCCAACAGCAGCTTCAAAAAAGGTGGCAGGCGCTTTGTTTTCATGCCCCTTTGATTCCTTCGCTTTCCTTTGTCCATTGTCCTCGGTGCTTCCGCCGCTCTGTTTGACCGCCCTCTGTGATACTTGTTCACGGCCGTTCTTTCAACACTCTTTGAGCAATACAAACGACGGCACAAAGAACCAAGTCACTACGCCTCTCGGTTTCTTTCTCTCTTCGCTTCAATTCGTCTTTCTTCTCTGCCTCGCCAATCCATCCTCCTCCTCTCTCTCGTTTCTCTATTTATATCGTCTCATATCCAATTCTCTCTCCAAGACAGCAGGACTCTGTCCACGACGTTCGCTTAAAAAAAAGAAAAGACGCCCTCCCCTCGCTTTTTTCCCTCCTTCGTTTTCTTCTACATTTTGGCACCCTTTTTTATTCTTTTGGGTAGAATAACGCATCTACGAAAAGCTGGTCTTACTTCAACAACAACAACAACAACAACAACCCTTCTTTGAGAAGCAAACTCGGTCAAACCGCTGCCATGCACACAGCATCTCTGTCCTGGCTTCTCCTCTCGGCCGCCGCCGCCGGCGTCGTCGAGGCCGGCCCGCTCGGCCGCATTGGCCGGCGCAGCGCCCTTTCCAACAGCACATCGACGTTGACGTCGACGCCGCTTGAGTTGTTGACATCGACGCCACTTGACGTACGGACATCGACACCACTTGCGTTGTTGACGTCGACGCCACTTGACGTACTGACATCGACGCCGCTTGCGTTGTTGACGTCGACACCACTTGCGCTGTTAACATCAACACCACTTGCGCTGTTGACATCAACACCCCTCACGTCGGCTACTTCGGTCAGCCTCGCGGCCCTCAAGACCAGCTCACCGGTACCGACGACGACGTCGTCCCCGACGTCGTCCCCGACGTCATCCTCGACATCCTCCTCGACCTTCTCGCCGCTAACGGTCATCCCCGTTACGCGAACGACTGCCCATTCCATCACCAGTCTCGCCGCCAGTAACGCAACAGCAGCGCCCGGAACAAATTCGACGAGCCCTCGCGTCACCCTGATCACCACGAACGGTCTGGTCACCGAGCTGACCCTTGGCGCTACCACCACGCAGGCCACGACGACGCCACCACTGACAACGTCCTTGTCGTCGTCGTCGTCGTCGTCGTCGTTGGCGGTGCCGCCGACCACGCACAACAATGCGACCGCGCACAGCAACGCGACGGCCGCTTCCACCACCACCTTCGGGCCTGGCGCAACCACGGCTCGCTCGAATGCCACCGCCGCTGCCGCCGTCTCAAGCTCGTCGCTAACGTCGCTCAAGGGGGACACTACGACGGCAGCGGGAACGGCGGCGACGACGACGACTGCTGCGTCGAATAGTGCATCTGGCGCCTTTTTCATCACGACGGGACCTTCCGGTACGGCTTTCTCGGCAGGGACTACGGGTACCTCGACACACAGTGCTAAGACGTCGTCGTCGTCGCCGTCGTCATCGTCGTTACCGTCGTCATCATCGTCTTCATCGTCGTCGTCTCCATCATCGTCTTCATCATCGTCTTCATCATCGTCGTCATCGTCGTCATCATCGTCATCGACACAGTTGTTGGCATCCTCTCGTCCTCCCACGACCTCCCATTCATCGTTGCCGTCCACCACGTCCTCGACAACCTCCTCTTCCGAGCACACGGCCACCGGCTCCGTCAACTCGGCCCTTCCGACAGCCATCCTAGTGACGCCGTCAGTCACAGCGGCCGCCGCCACCACGACGACTTCGCTGGCCGCCGGCGTCTACGCCTCCAACCTGGCCCAGGCCAAGCAGTACAACAACATGTACGCGAACCTGACGCTCGACAGCAAGTGCCTGGCGGGCCAGATCGCCTGCATCGACGGCAGCGTGTACGAGTGCGACGCGGCCACGGCCGGCACCGGCACGTTTGCGCTGCTCGAGGCGTGCGATTCGTCAGCGGGCACCGCGTGCTACGCCATACCCGACGCTGTCAAGGCCGGCGTCGACGTCGGCTGCGTCAGCAACGCCGCAGCCTCGTCGATTCTGGGGCTTGCCGCGGCGACGTCTTCGTCTTCGTTTTCGTCGAGCGCCGCCACGGGCAGCAGCACCGGCGCCAGCACCGACTCCAACACCGACACGACAATCACCCAGACCGTGCCCCAGACGCGCACCGTTTATGTGACCAAGTCGACGAGGACAACTTCTTTGCCGTCATCGTCGTCGTCGTCGTCGTCGTCGTCGTCCCCGGCCCCCTTTACACCGTCGACGTTTATCACGTTGACCTCGTCCAAGCCTGCCTCCACGACAACAACAACAACAAAAACACCAACAACAGCCGAAGCAGCGTCCACCACCGCCAGGCCGCTGGTCGTCGTGCCGGTTTCCAGCCATACGCCTGTCATCCCCGAGTCGCACCCCAACAACGTGGCCGCGGGCGGGTCGTCGTCGACCAAGACGACGTCGGCGACCGTGGTCATAGTAACGGCGATGGTGACCGAAACGGCAGCCGCGGTGACGGTGCCGGCGGCGGTCACCAACGTTGTGAACACGGCAACGGCGCCAGCCACCGTCACGATTATCCAGACGGTGAGCATCCACGACACGGTGACCGAGATCTCCACGACGACGGCGACCACGACGGCAACGACGACGACCACGTCCGTGCCCACCGAGACGGTGACGATGCAGGTGCACGTTGTCGGCTCGGGGTAGAGAGTAGCCGACATGGCCGGGGGGAGTAGCTGCCCGGCCTTCTTTTTTGTTGTCTTTTATGCTGTCTTTTTTCTCCTGCCTTTTTTTGGTGGCATTTTTGGTTTTATTTTCTAGACTGCTTTCTGGACTGCTTTCTTTTCCCCTTTTCTCATCTTTTTACTCTTTGCGTTTCCCCGTTTCCTGTCTTGTCCCTTCTCTGCCCCTGCTTTGAGGAGTTTCTTGGAGTTTCCCAGGGCGCCCCAGAGCCTCCGTGTCGTCTAATACCATTTTGCTGTTCCCCACCTCCTGGCCGCTGCTCGTGTTGATGATCCGTGCAGAATGGACGTCCCACATAGAATATATGACTACAAAGTACCAAAAATTGCTCTTTACGGAAAGACCTGTGCTCCCCCCCTCTCGCATGTGCTCCTTCTCCCTTTAAAACCCTCGCGCCGGTCGTGGTTGCCGTCGTGTTCGTCTGATGGTGGCTGTCGCGCCTTCTGTGATTGACGTTGTGAAACCTCGATACAAACACGTGACAGCACCTCGCTCCTTCCCAACGGATGGGCCGACAAA
Organism: Ophiostoma pallidulum; assembly: GCA_019925425.1. NCBI lineage: Eukaryota > Fungi > Ascomycota > Sordariomycetes > Ophiostomatales > Ophiostomataceae > Ophiostoma > Ophiostoma pallidulum. Next base: position 71,404 of record JADHKO010000039.1, on the reverse strand, counting down.
GGCAACAAAACGCCCTTTGTTTGCGCGGCCGCCACAATTCCTCGATCTTTCTCTCTTCCCGTAAATAGAACAAACGAAAAACACATCTGCCTTTCCTCTTCCGCTTCCGTCCACCGCGACGGCCAAGTATTTGTTTCTTCATCGTTTGCCGGCTCCCCTCCCCCCAAACGCCAGCCGTTCTTGGCCCCGACTCAGCTCGGGAGCTCAGACAAACGCAAAAGCTCCAACAGAAAGTGGGGCCGACGACGAAAGGCGGTGGCTCCAAACTTGCTGTGGTTTTCAGGCTTTTTTGGGGGGCGGACGGCGGCAGAAAAATCGAAAACCGAAGCCGTCGACAATACTCGACTGCATATTCCTACCTCCCGTTCCTGGTCTGCGAGGGAGAAAGGAACTTTTTTGTGGTTTTTATTTTTATTTTCTCTTGCTTCTACAGCGTCCTGAAAGCCAAAAAGAGACCCCCCCCTTTCCCCCCCAACCATGGACTCGGACGACTTCAAGGCGCAGCAGCAGAAGATCCATGCCGCGCTCGTCGCCGTCAACCGCACCGTCAACGGCATCACGGCCGAGGACCTGACGTTCCTGCGCACCGTCAACCCCGATGTCGCCTCCGAGCTCGACGGCCAGGCCGCCCGCCTGCTGCGCCTGTCGAATGGCCTGCTCAAGGCCGCCGCCGGTGCGACGGGCAAGCGGCCGCCGCCGGTCCTCGACGACGCCGACGACGTCGAGCTCAACTGGCGCGCCGTCGTCGACGTGATTGACGCCCTGCTGGAAAAGGCCGACACGACCCTCGACGAGTACACCGGGCTCCTCAAGCGGAAGGATGCGCCGACACAGGAGGGGGTAAGCAGCACATCCGCGAGGGAGGGAGGGAGAGAGGGAGAGAGGGAGAGAGGGAGAGAGGGAGAGAGGGAGGGAGAGAGACAGAGTGAGAGAGAGAGACAGAGCCTAACTGTACCGTTCCGTAGGGCCCCGATTCCAAGAAACCAAAGCAGACGACGACGAGCGACCGGCTCGACTGGTCCCTCCGCCGCGCCAACATCCCCAAGCCGCAGGAGCTGTTCGAGCACAAGGTGGACAACTTCGACACGGCGCCCTGGAAGCCCCTGCTGACGAGCAAGCCCCACGCAACGTACCGGTCGCTCGCGGACAGCCTGACCACCTTTGTCGACGAGTACGGCCAGACACAGTACAAACACCCCTACGAGGCCGAGATCACCCGGCTCACGTATCCGGCCGCCGTCTACCAAAAGCGCGAGCCCACCCTGTACCTGCCCGTCGAGAACACCTCGCCCGTCTGGGTCGACACCTTTGAGGGCGTCGAGGCCATGCTGGCGGAGCTGCGCGAGGCCGACGAGATCGCCGTCGACCTGGAGCACCACGACTTCCGCACCTACACCGGCCTGCTGTCGCTCATGCAGATCAGCACCCGCACCAAGGACTGGGTCATCGACACCCTGCAGCCCTGGCGCCACCGGCTCGAGATCCTCAACGAGGTGTTTGCCGACCCCACAAAGCTCAAGGTCTTCCACGGCGCCAGCAGCGACATTGTGTGGCTGCAGCGCGACCTGGGCCTCTACATCGTCGGCCTCTTCGACACCTACTTTGCCTGTGACTGCTTGGAGTACAACAAGCGGAGTCTGGCCTTTTTGCTGGACCGCTTTGTCAACTTTGACGCCGACAAGAAGTACCAGATGGCCGACTGGCGCATCCGGTAAGTCGATGAGAGAGAGAGAGAGAGAGAGACAGAGAGATAATGTTGTACCTTGTCCTCCATCAGCTAATCACCCGCTTCTTTCTTTCTTCCTTCTCCCTCCAGACCGCTATCAGAGGAAATGCTGTACTACGCGCGTTCGGATACGCACTACCTCCTCTACATCTACGACATGGTGCGGAACGAGCTGGCGGAAAAGTCCGACCGGACCAATCCAGAAAAAGACCTGTCTGAATACGTCTTGCAGAAATCCAAAGACGTGTCCTTGTCACGCCACGAAGCCCTGCTCTGCGACCCGGAGACGGGGCAGGGCACCCGCGGCTGGCTCAACAACCTGGTCAAGACTTACACCAACATGACCGGCCCGCAGTTTGCCGTCTACCGAGCGCTCTTCCAGTGGCGGGACAACCTGTCCCGCCGCCTCGACGAGAGCCCCGGGTACATCATGCCCATCCGTGTGCTGTCCGACATTGCTCGCATTCTCCCACCCGACCAGAAGGCGCTGCTAAGCCTGCTTGGCAACAACGCGGCGCGCGTCACCAAGGCGTCCCTAGGCGAGCTCTTCACGCTCATCCAGGGCGCCAAGGAGCACGGCGCCAACGGGCCGACGTCCATCGAGTTCCTGCGCTCCGACAAGATCAGTGCTCTGACCAAGTCCGTTGTGTCCCACCGGCATCTAGTCAGCAGCTTCTCAGCCACCGTCACGGCAAGTCAGATGTCGGCCGGAGCAGCCGTTGCCAAAGACACTGCGCCGTTGCCGGATGTTACCGAGCTCAGGAGTACGTTCTCCCAGCTTTGGGGAAAGACGCCAATCAGCAACGAAAAGAAGCAGCGGAGCGTCGACGAAACCACCGGCGGTGTGCCGCTGGCGACGCCATGGTATGTCCAGGCCGCGATAACGGGGCCGACGCCGGAGGCTGCGGCCGCTGCTATGGGCATCACATCAAGTGCCGCAAAGATTCTGGCGACCGAGGAGTATATCGAATTCCCACAGTCTGCGCAGAAGCCGCAGGCAACAAAACCAGAAGCGGCAGAAACGGAGTCGGCAAAGCACGATCCCACTGCCCAAGCGCAACAAACAGAAGCGGCCGCGGAACAAGAACAGGACCGGGGGGAAGAAGACGAGAGAGAAGAAAAGCAGAAAGAGGAGGAAGAGGATGAGGAGGCGTTTACACTGAAGTGGGGAAAGAAATCCGGCAAGCAACAGACACAAGCCGACGCGTCGGCAGCAGCAGCAGCGGCAACGAAGAAGGACAAGAAGCTCAGCAAGCAAGAAAGAAAAGCAGCCAAGCTGGCCAGGAAGGCAGCCAAACGTAGCAAGAGGACGACAACCGACTCGGCCGCGTCGGGGATCGACCCCGAGGCCGAGGCCGAGGCCAAGTCCGGGCCGGACACCGGCAGCGGCGGCGACGAAGACGGTGCTGCCGCCACACAGACCTCTGACAGCGACGGCGGCGGTGCACCCATTCACGGCAGCCAGGGCAACGACGAGGAGGAGGAGGAGGACGACGACCAAGACTTTGTACCCTTCAACTACGACACGGCCGGCTCAGTCCTGCACGCGAAGAAGACCCAGCCGGCGCAGGCCCCGGGCAAGGGCAAGGGCAAGAAAGTCTTCAACCCGTATGGCAGCAAGGGCGACGAGGGACCCAAGCCGGCCCGGCGGATGCACTTTGAGAAGATGGGCAAGACCGGCACCTTTAAGAAGTGAAACGTCTGCTTTCTTCTTGCCCCCCCCAAAATTCAAAGAATCCTTAATCCGGGTGGGCAATTTTGTCGTTATCTTGTGTTACGGGGCCTTTTTTTCTTCGAGTTTGCATTCTTAGGCGTTTCGTCGGGTGTCCTTTTTTTTTTCTTCATGACTTTTGGCTACGTTTCATGTAGACATGTATCTTTTCTTTCTTTTTCATTGATGCATTCACCCTCACCCTCTACAGAAAATGAAACCCCGTGCTTTGGCCTGGGCAACTCCCGCTCAGTTGGAACTGGGATGAGGAGGGAGTGACGGCAGATGGTCAGTAACAACCATTGTCTTCTTCGTCCAACAGCGATGTGCAGCAATACCAGGTAGCTTTTGTCGGCAGCTCCGCTCCAGCAAACGAAACAGCACGGCGTGTCAACAGCCGATCTTCCCGACTGCTTGTTCCCAACCATCATCCTTCAGCCGCCCTGAGAAAGAACAACACCTGGAGATGCGTTTGATGTGTGCTGTTGATGGAAAAGTGCAGAATGTGTTTTGAAATTGCCACCAGAACGCAGGCTAGTCTCACCGAGCCTTGCTCGCTGGGAGAAATGTCGAAAAGTAAAGATGTAAAGGAGTGAGGGTGATTGATAGACGTTGCCAGCGGTCGTCACACGTGACTGCCCCACCACTATGAATAGAACGGGCTGCCAGCTGGCCGCGACCAGCTTAGCTGCTGCCGCCCCCCCGAGCTTGACCAGCAAACACCGTGTCTTCCCATCCTGGCACAACAGCGGAATACAAACGGACGGCCACTATTTTCGACATGTGGCATGGTCCCCGCAGACTGACCTAGCAGCATGGCCACCTCTTTGGACGCAGCAGCAGCAGCAGCAGCAGACCCGGCGGTGGTGGTGGTGTTTCCCTTTGGCGAGCCCGACCCGCGCCTCGAAGACTACCTCGACGACAAGCTCCAGTCGACGGCCGACCTCGAGACCCTCGACGCGCTGCTGGCGGGCGTCCAGCGCCAGCACGCCCAGCTGCAGGACCAGCTTGACGACGCGGCGCGCGCGCTCGACGACGCGCGCGACGGCGCTGCGCAGCAGCGCCAGACGCTGCGCGCCGCCGCCGCCGAGTTTGACGGGCTCGATGCGTCCATCCGCCGCCGGCTGGCCGTGGCCAATGCCGACGGCGCCGCGCCCGAGGCCGTCGTGCAGCGCCTCGCCGCCCCCATGGCGCAGCTGCAGCGCGTGACGCTGGCGCACGACTACCTCGTGCTGCTGCAGGACGTGGCCGCCTGGGCGGCGGAGGCGCGCGCCTGCCTGCCGGACAACCCGCGGGCGGCGCTGGCGCCCTATACGCAGATCCGGCAGCTGGCGACGCGGCTGGTCGCGCTGCAGCGCGACAGCGGCGACAGCGGCGACAGCGGCGACGCGGCGGCGGCGGTGCACCTGGTGGCCCACGTGGGCGCCGTGGCGGACGCGCTGTGGGCCGAGATGAACGCGACGATGCGCACGGCGTATGCGGCGCTGCTGGACGAGCGTGGGTGGTCGAGCGGCGGCGTGGACGCGGCCGTGCGGGCCGACGAGACGTGGCGGGACGGGTTTGCCAAGCTGGTCGACTTGCAGGTGCCAGAGATTGTGGCAGCAGCTTCTTCCTCCCCATCCTCCCCTCCGCCGCCGCCGCTTATTCTTCTTCCCATCGACGTCATGGCGCAGATCTTTGTCAAAGAATTCCGCTACCACTTCCTCACCGACGGCCGCAAGACGAGCGAGCCGCGGCAGATTGGCGACGTGTGCTTCCCCTGGCTCCTCAGCCGCGTCGAGACGTGGGCCGAGTTTCTGCGGTCCAGCTTTGCGGACCTGCTGGCGGACCGCTTCGAGGGCACCAGCGCGGGCGACCGGCTGGTGTACATGGATCCGGTGTGCGCCCTCATTGCCGCGCTGCTCCCGGTTGTGCAGGAAAAGGTGCAGCAGACGGCCGCCTACGCCGTCGACCAGCTGCACAGACAGCGGCAGCAACTGCAGCAGCAGCAGCAGCAACAACTACTACCACCGACGCTGCGGCAGGAACAGCAGCAGCAGCAGCAGCAGCAGCAGCAGCAGCAGCAGAAAAGCCAACAGGCGGCAGGGGACGAGCAGGGGGGTGTTCTGCTCCAGACGCCCACCTTCTTGGGCGCCCTCATCGTGCAGCTGCTCGCCTTTGACGACGACCTGCGGACCCGGTTTGGCTACGACGGCGGCTACCCACCACCTCCGCCGGCGCCATCGTCCGCCGCCGGCGCCGCCACTGCCTTTGCCCCCCCAAACCAACAGCAACAACAACGGTGGCCGGGCCTGGCGTCGACGGTCCTCGACGCGTACTTTCCGCTGTGGCTGCAGGCCGAAAAGGAGTACGCGCTGGCGCGCTACCGCGACATTGTCGAGGGCACGTCGGCGTCGGCCCACGACGCGCGCGCCACCATCGACTTTGACTACGGCGGCGCGGGCCAGACCAAGCCGACGCTGGCGGCCGAGCGCGTCGCCGACCTGCTGCGCGCCGTCACCGCTCAGTACCACCGCGTGCCGCGGTTCGGCCACCGCCTGCGGTTCCTCATCGACATCCAGGTCACGCTGCTCGACGCGTACCACGACTGCCTGCGCGGCTCGCTCGAGGCCTACGCCACGATGACGTCGACGCTGGGCCGCACGCTGCACGGCGTGACGCGCGAGCAGCTGGCCACGCTCGAGGGCACCGGCGCGCTCGAGGCGCTGTGCCGCGTCTTCGGCAGCGCCGACCACATCATCGACACGCTGCGCGAGTGGGGCGACGAGGCGTTTTTTGTCTTGCTGTGGGACGAGCTGGAGGCGCGGGCAAGGCTGGGCGAGAGCGGCGGCGGACTGAATGCCGCCCAGGCGCGCGAGCGCACGGCGTCCACGTCCACGACCATGACCACGACCGGCACCACCACCACCGCCGACAGCAAGACCGGCAAGACCGGCAGTTTGTTTGATGGCAACATCGAAGCCTTTTCCCTGCGGCGCGCCGCCGCCCAAGACTTTTTGGTCGCCGCCCTCGCCGACTCGCACCGCAAGGCCTTCCGGCCGTATGTCCTGCGGACGCAGTGGACGACGCAAGTCGGGGGCGGCGGCGGTTCCGGAGGTGCCGAAGGTGCCGGAGGTGCTGGAGGAGCCCGGGGGGGGGACGGGGACGGAGGCGGCGACGCCGAAACGACGGAGCAGCCGCCGCCGGCGGACGGCGCCCTGATGATGGCCGAGACGGACACCACCATCTCGCCGGAGCTGGACGAGCCGCTGCGCATCATCCGGCGCAACCTGGCGTTCCTCGTGCGCGCGCTCGGCACGGCGCCGCTGCGGCGCGTCGTGCGCGGCGCGCTCGAGAAGCTGCAGGACCAGCTGTGGAGCGACGTGCTGGTGGCGCGCAAGTTCACGGGCCAGGGCGCCGCGCAGTTTGCGCGCGACGTGGCGGCCGTGGCGTCGGTGGTCGAGCGGCTGGTGCCGCGGGGGTCGGCGGCGCTCGCGGGCCTGCGGGAGGGCGTGCAGCTGCTCAACCTGCCCGTGTCGTCGTCGTCGTCACCGTTGCCGTCTTCATCGCCGCCCACGACGACGACGACCAGAATCACGCTCGGCGAGGCTAACGACCTCCTCTTCCGCGACAACACGGCGGCCAAGAAGCTGCTCGCGCAGCTGGGCCTGACGACCCTGACGCCCACGATCGCCCGGAACATTGTCCAGCGGAGGGTGGAGAACGATGCATAAAAAATGGGGGGGGGAAAGGGGGAGGGGAGACGAGAGGTGTTGTTCTGGCAAACATCACAGAGCCATGTGGCTGGGAAAAGAAAGAGGGAATAAAAGAACCAGAATAAAATAATCTGCGCAGCCTTGCGCACCTTTCTGAGCGGCCTTGTTGAAATAATAGATAAAAAACCCGCCACAAAGCCGGCGCTCCTTTTCCTCAGGCCCAATGTATACGGCCTTTTTCTTTTCTTTTTATTTTCGCAAATGTGTATATGCTTTCCAAGCATCTTGTGTTGAAGAACCCCCCCCCCCCCTCCGAGTCCATTATGAAGTGGTACTTCCCGTCCTCCACCCCTCTCCTTCTCCCTGCTCTCCTGCTCCCATTAGTTGATCGCCCGCATCGTCGCCTCGACGACGGCAAACGTGCCGGCGCTCACGGGCATGGCGCGCAGCAGCGTCGGTGCCAGCCCGCGCCAGAAGCCGCGCGCGCCCTCGGCGCGGTAGGTCTGCGCGAAGCAGTCGCGCATGCTCTTGTAGCGCTGGTCGGCGGGGCGCAGCGCGTCGGTCTGCATCTTGCTCTTGACGACGTCAAAGGGGTAGGACGCGAGCCACAGGGCCTCGCCGGCGAGGCCGCCATAGAAGGCGACCTTGTAGGCGGGCACGGCGCTGCGCGCGACGTCGTTGCGCGCGGCGTCGGCGTTCATCAGCCACTCAAAGGTCAGGAACCACACGCCGTAGGCCTGGGCCTCGCGCCACACGGTGACGGCCTGGCCGCGGAACAGGCCGCGGCCGACGCCGCCGCCCTGGCGCACGAGCTGGCGCACGCAGTCGAGGGGCCCCGCGTACAGGCGCTCGGCGGCGCTGTGCGGCTGCGTCTGCAGGCGGATGCGCACGTGCTCGATGGGGCCGGACAGCACCGAGTTGGCGACGCCGGCAAAGGCGCCGGCGGCGTAGTACTGGCCGTAGGACAGCTGGGCGACGCCGTGCCTGCCAGCGTCGCCGAGGTTCCGCGCCTCGAGCCAGCGGCGCGCCTGGTGGAAGGCGCCAAACTGCACCGAGACGCAGGCGCCGATGCCGAGCAGGGGCGTCAGCGTGCCCTTGTAAAAGGCCAGCGGGCCCTCGGTGCGCCAGATGGCGGACGCGGCGCTGAGCGCGCTCGGGTAGGCCGTGGAGGTCTGCAGGCGCACCTTGACAATGTCAAACGGCTGGCCTTGTGGGGAGGGCGTGTCAGTTTTTTTTTTCTCTTCTTCTTTTCCTCTTTCCTCCTTTCCTTTTTTCTCTCTGCAAGAGCGTCATGGCGGGAGACACAACGCCCGCCAATAGGGACAAGACACATACCGAGAAGGACCTGGGCCACACCGCCTGCGGCCCCGGCAAACAGATCCTTGGCCGTCCGGAGGGCACTGCCCTCTGCTGCGTCGTCGGCCATTGTGTGGGGAGAAGATGGAGAGGTGCCGGCTACTTCGCAGGATCGAGAGAGTGAAGGGATCTCTCCAGAGAGGCTTGTCTGGCCTCAAGGGGTCTCTTGGGGAGAGAAGAGGAGGGGACGTTCTCTCTCTCTCCTCGGCGCTTCGGATTGTCAACTGAGAAACCAAACTGGCCAAAAGCGCTCTCCCGACAAAGTGCGACGAGACGGCAGCACGAAACAAAAACAAAGAACGGACGTTGTGCGCAGCGACCCGGGACGTGTGTGGCGTGCGCGCGTGAGACCAAGAGAGGGAGAGACAGAAAAGCAACTGGGCCGTTGCGTCGTTGTTGTGGCCGGAACAGACAGAAATCGGCCGCCTGTGATTTTTCGCGTAAATGAATATCGCGATAGGACTCGAATACCGGGGGAGGGTCCGCCTTCTTCTTCTGGCAGGTTTGCCTGTCTCGGTCCTTCCCTTTTTTTTCTCTCGGCGGTCAAAGAGAGGGCCCGGCGGCCAGCCCAGGTAAGATACCGCCCAAGCGGCGGGCGCTGTTCTCCGCTGTTTCTTGGGCGATAGCCTACAGGCACCCCCCCCCCCCCCCCCACAGAGGTAGGATAACACAGCCGCGCAAGGGAATGGCGTGCTCGGCGCCTGCGGCCGCGCCTGTGCTCTGCCACGGCCGCCATGACGCAACGCTGCGCCGACAGCCGTCCGGACAGCTGTAAAGGCCTGGCCTGGCTAACGAGCACGCGATACGCCGCACACAGCGTTCCGCGAGCGTCTACAAAGAACATGAGACCGCCTGTAAACAACTTGTACATTATAGGGAGAAAAGGATAAAAAGAAGAAAAGGAGAAAACATATGCAAGAGAAAGCCCAAGATTTGCGTTTTCCCGACATCCTGCGCCGCGCTATTTCGTGACTCTCCCCCGTCCACAGCGTTCTTTTTCTCTTTCATCAGATTGCATGGTCATAACCCTTGGAGACATACAGAAGGTAGGAAAAAGAAAGAAAGAAAAAAACAGAAAAAAACAGAAAAAAACAGAAAAAAACAGAAGAAAAAAAACACGCTTCCTATATCATGCGCCCCCCCCCCCCCTACTTCGTCTTGAACGTGTCACGGATCTTGGCGTACAGCGCCGTCTCCGTAAAGTCGTAGTCCGCGTCCAGGTTGCAGAACGGGTGCTGCGACAGCAGCCGGCTCGCCGTCGGCCGCTCCGTCGGGTTCACCGTGAAGCAGTCCAGCATAAACGCAATGGCAAAGGGCGTAATGGTCTCGCGCACGTCCTGCGGGATCGGCGGCGTCTCACCCTGCGCAATCTTGTAGATGGCGCCCACCGTCTCCTCCTGCGACCAGGGCCGCCGCCCCGCAAACATCTCCAGCACCACGCACCCCACCGCCCAGATGTCCACCTTGGCCGAGTAGCCCACGTCCTGCGGCCGGATCACCTCGGGCGCCATCCAGAACACCGACCCCTGCATCGAGTTGGTGCGGTCGTTGCCGTAGATGTTGTCCGTCTTCTTGCTGATGCCAAAGTCGCTGATCTTGGCCGTGCCGTCCACGTCCAGCAGAATGTTGTCCGCCTTGAGGTCGCGGTGCAGGATGCCCTCGCGGTGCAGGTACGCGAGCCCCGACAGCGTCTGCCGCGTCAGGCTCGCCACCACCGGCTCCTCGAACTTGCCGTGCCGCCGCAGGCACGAGCCGATGCTGCCGCCCGAGATGTACTCGAGGAAGATGCTGATGCTCGTCTCCTTGCGCTCGCACCCCAGGTACTGCACAATGTTCACGTGGTCCAGGTGCTGCATCGTCTCGATCTCCTGGTTCAGCGACGCCACCAGCTCCCGCACCCGCGTCTTGTCGTTCTGCGCCACCAGCTTCGGCGGCACCTCCACCTCCTTGACCGCCAGGAACTCGCCCGTCGTCGCGTTCATGCCCAGGTACACCCGCCCGTACGTGCCCTTGCCGATCAGCTGGCCCTTGAACCATCGGAACGTCGTCTGCCGCTTGGGGATGCCGCCGCTGCCGCTGCCGCTGCCGCTGCCGCTGCCGCTGCCGCCACCCGCGTTGCTGCCCAGCCCGTACAGCGGTGGCAGCTGTGGCACCACAATCGAGCCCTGGTCGCGGCCCGGCCGCACCTGCACAATGCTGGCCCCGAACATCTTGGTCGACTTGCGGCGCACGATGGTCGCCGGGTTCACAGGCACGCGCCGGGGGATCCCTGGCAGGCCGGCCTGCGGCGGCGGCCGTTGCTGGGCTGCCTGTTGCTGCTGCTGATGCTGCTGCTGCGGGTTCTGCTGCTGCTGCGGCTGTTGCTGCTGCTGCGGCAGCTGGGCCATCTGCGTCTGCGTGTAGCGCTTGTTCGCCTCGTGCGCGCCGCGCGCCACCTCGCGGATGGACTTCATGCGGCCCAGGCCGCCCGATCGACGAACGCTGCGGGCCGCCACGGACGAGATGGACGACGGACGGTCGAGCGCCTTGAGCGTGGACTCGTCGGAGCCGAGGGTGTCGTTCTCGTTGTACAACGATGACGACGTGGTGCCAGTGCCCGCCGCCGCCGCCGCCGCCTCCTCGACCGCTGCCGATGCTGCCGCCGCTGCCGCCGCCACTGCCGACGCCTTGGCTGCCTTGGCAGCGACCACAGCAGCGACGGCAGCGTCCGCCGGCGACTTTCCTCCCCCTCCTCCCCCAGCAGACAGAGACTCGTCCGTCTCGGGCACTTCGGCGATCGGCGACGGCGGGAGCTCGGGGTCGACGCCCTCTTCGAGCACGGGCTGGTCGACATCGAGGTTGGGGAAGAAGTCCTCGAGGTTGTTGATCAGCGCGTCGGTTGGCGGACGGTTCGCCCAGACGTCGCGCTCCACAAACGACTTGCGCCGGTTCAGCCCGGCGTCCGCCGTCGCCGAGGACGAAGAGGGCGACTGCCACTCGCTGCCCGATTCCGGCGTCCCGGGCGTTCTTCGACTGCTCGAGCCACCGCCGTCGTCGCTCGTGTGGTCTGACATCCGCGAGCCGCTGCGTCCGCCACCTCCGCCACCTCCGCCGCCTCCGCCGCCTCCGACTGACGCAGAGACGGGGGACGTGAAAGACACAGAGACGGTTTTGCGTGCCCTCTGCTTGGTCTCCACATGAAGATTCGGGCGCTTGCCTGTGCTGTTGCTGTTGCTGACGCTTCCTCCGGTCGAGTCCATGTTGGTGCCCCCGCCGCCTCCCCCTCCTCCTCCTCCTCCGTTGGCCGCCACGGCGGCTGCGGCCGCCGCCTTGGACGATGTCGTTGCAGCAGCGGCAGCAACTGCAGCGGCAACGTTGCTCTTCGTCATGTTGCTATTGCTGCTGCCGTTGTTGTTGCCGTTGGTGTTGTTGTTGTTGTTGTTGTTGTTGTTGTTGTTGTTGTTGCTGCTGCTGCTGCTGCTGTTGTTGTTGCTTCCGTTGTTGTTGCTGTTGCTGGCCTTGCTGTTTTTGTTGGCGCCGGGACCGCGCGAGGCGAGCGGCACAGCAAACAGACCATCATCGGAATCGTCGTCGTCCGAGTCGTTGTTGTTGCTCATGTTTGAAACAGACAGGCGCGTCGGCTTCGCCAGCTCGGCCGGAAGGCCAATCCGCGGCGGACCGCCACTGCGGGAGAAGTTGACCTCGGCATCGCGGAAGTCGGTGTCCGGTCCTGGTCCTGGCTTCCGCAGCTGCGAAGGACCGGGGTCAAAGCGCGCAAAATTGGCACTCGGCCGTGAGTTCGGGCTCAGGTCGGCAGGCGAAGGCGCCCGAGCCGGCATCCTGAATCCTGTAAAGCGCGGTGTGTCAGCGGTGTGAGAGCAATTACCAGAAAAAGAAGAACGGCGGAGAGGGGGAGGCTTACCTCGGAGCGGTTCGGTATGCGTGTACGTGTTGCTGTTGCTGTGTGCGTTCAAATTCAGAGGCGCCGAGGCGACACGGTTTGGCGACACACCACGCGGTCCTGTACCAAAGCCGCCGACCAGGCCGCGGCCCATACCGATGATCGCATTGGCGACCGACAGTCCGCCACCAGAATCGCCATTGTTTCCTCCACCACCTCCGCCGCCGCTGCCACCGCTGCCACCGCTGCCACCGCTGCCACCGCTGCTTCCACTGCCGACCGTGGCCAGTGGTGGCCGTTTGCGGCCGCCCTTCTCGGACATCTCCTGCGGCGACTCGTTTGTGGTCGGCAGCGCCGGCCGCCGGTTGCTTGGGTAGCCGCCGTCGAGGCTGCCCTGCGACGACAGCCGCATGCGGTCGCCGGAGCGCTTGCTGAGCGAGTTCGCCTTGATGAGCGTCGCCGACGGGTCGCCCGGCGGCGCGGGAGCGCGGCGCTGGGGCAGCAGCTTGTCGGCCTGGTTCTTGTCCTCAAAGGGCGAGATGCGTGGCTGATCAAAGTCGACATTCCGGCTGCCGACAATTCCATAGGGACCGCCGCCGCCGCCGCCACCGGTGCCGCCGCCGCCGGTGCCGATGCCGCCGCCACCGCCGCCGCCGCCCTCCAGTGCGGCAGGCGCGGGACCGCCACTGCCAATGTCTTTCAGACCGGCTGCTTGCTGACGGCGCTTGGCCAGATAGGCGTGGCCCTTGCGTTCGACTTCGGCACGGTAGTGGCTGGCGGCCACCAAGTCGGGATCCTGCGACTTGCTCGGGTCACCACCATTGCCGTTGTTGTTGTTGCTGCTGTTTGCAGCACCGCCGAGGTCGCCGCCACGGAGCGTGTGGTCGATCGACACAGACGTGCTGTTCTGCCTCGACGTCGGCGGAGACGAGCTAGACCTCGGCCGAGACACGCCATTCAGAGCATCGTACGCGTCCTTGTCGATGGCGGCACCGTGCGGCAGATAGGACGGCGACAGCTGCTGCTGCTGCTGCGAGGGAGCCGCCGGGCCCCTGGCCTGGACAAAGATTTTGAGCGTGCCGGGGCTCTCGGCCTTGAATTTCTTTCTGGCGAGCAGGTTGGCGTCGTCCAGGGGCGCCTCGTGGCGGAACTGGCCCGGCTCGGTCAAGAACATGGCTGTGTTCTCGACAACGCCGGGCAAGCCCAGGTTGAGGCAGATGCGGTGCCGCAGGTCGGCGGCGCTGTCGGCATCGGTCACGTCAACCATGCGGTAGTTCCAATGGTCGGCCGTGGCGAGAACGTAGACACGCGTCGAGGCGGAGGCGGACGCCGGGGCCGCGGCCGACTTGCTGTACAGAGACGAGGAGCCGGTGTTGGAGCCGCCCGTGCTAAAGTCGTGGCTGGTGGCAAAGCTGGAGCTGGACCGGTCCAGGGACAGGTCGCTGGCGTTGCCGGCGCGGCTGCCCAAGGTGGAGGTCGACTTGTTTGTGACGACTGGGCTTGTCGGGGACTCGAGGCCGTCGGGCGACGGGAACGAGTTGTCGTCCTTCTGCTTCTTCTTGCGGTTCCAGAACGACCGGAGCGACTTGGCGTCCTTGGCACTGTTCGGTGGGTCGGTGCCGGCGGACCGGTCACCCGAGTCGTGTGAGGGAGGCCGGCTGGCACCGCCGCTGGCGCCGGCACCACCGCTGCCGTTGGTAGCAGCGACAGCACCACCAGCGTTGCGGCTCGCACTCATCATATCGCCAATGTTCAAGCCCTGCCGCAGCATCTGGCTCGCCTCCACCGGAAGTCCGGAGCCGTAGATGGCGGCGTTGGAAGACATGGAATCCGTGCTGTTTCGCGAGCGGTGGCCAAAACGGGACTGGTGCGGCGAGGCCGAGAGGTTCGGGGTGGACGGCGCATAGAGGTTGTTCGAGCCGGGAATGGGGCTGCCGGCGGCGCTGTCTCTGCCGAGGCCGACGTCGCTTGTGTTGGGGCTGTGGCGACGGCTGTTGTCAACGTCGAGGTTCTTGAATACGTTGCGGTGGTTGCCGCCGTCCGCTGCAGAACTGTTTGCATTGACACCGGCCGAGGTGCTGCTGCCCGCGCTATTGAGCGACGGTGGCAGATTCTGCGCGAGCGCGTTCTGTGATACCCGCCGGGCGGAGAATCCAGGGCCCGGGGTCTTGATCGGCGTCTGCAAAATCAAAAAAAAAAATGTTAGCCGTCTTACTTCCCTGCCCCCAAAGCGTCTACTACTAGGGAGCACAATACTCACATTTGGCGAGTCGCCGGGCTCGGCACCGGCGCTGGGTAGATTGTGGCCCATTGTTGTTGTCGAGTTCGACTCCTTCCGCGCGTGCGCGTTTACAAACTTGGACGAGTCCACGGGCCGGCCGCTGACGACGCCCCGAATCAGGTGGCGCATGCGGCGGCCTTCCTCGCGGTCTCTGGACGGGTCCCATTTGTCACCAGGCATGCCGGTCCGGTCGATCCAGAGCTGCTTGAGTGTCGGATAGACCTGCTGGTGCATGAGGCTGAAGTTGCCGCGCCCGCCGTGAGCGCTGCCGAGCTCGAGAAAGGGCGTGCCGCACAGCTCGAGATTCTTGAACGCCTCCTGCCAGTCCTTGGGGAACTGGTTGCTCTGCAGCCACGACAGGACGCGCTCGAGCGGCCACTGCGTCGCCATGTCGGACGGAACGCCGCGGGAACTGGTGTTGCTGGTGACCGACACGCCGCCCGGGCCCCCGTGGCGACCACCACCGCCGCCGCCGCCGCCGCCGCCGCCGTACAGAGCATTCAGGCGACCCGCGTGCTCGTCGAGGGGTGTGCCGGCTTGGCTGCCGCCTGGTACGTTGTTGGCATTGGCGCCGGCGCCGGCTCCGCCGCCAGCACTGTTCAGGACGTTGTTTGCATTGGTATTGTTGCTGATGTTGTTTGTGGGATCGCTCCCGCCGAGGCCGCCAAGGCCGCCAAGGCCGCCGGCCGACATCTGGTGGCCCCACTGCGACTGCGGCGTGTTGGCCGAGTACGGGGTCATGTCGTCGGCCACGCCGCCAAAGCCCGGAATGCCCACGCCCTCGCCGTATGTGTCCATGCCGGGGATGTACGTCGCAGACATTTGGTCGTGGTGGGGTGGCGGGGGCGGGATCGTCACGGTCTGGCCCGGCTGCGCACCGACGGCGACATGCAGTTTGGGGTTGTAGGTGGGATGCTGCTGACTAGCGGCGGCGGCGGCGGCGGCAGCAGCAGCGGCGGCATTCGGGTTGACGCCGGGCATCAAGGGTGGCGGCGGCGGGGGGAAGCCGGTGCGGCCGTCGTAACCACGGTTGCCCCAGGCGCTGTGCCATGGCGCCTGCTGGCCGATGGCGCTACCCGGCGGCGGACCGGACGGCGGTGGCGGGAGGTTGCCGGGGCCGAGGACGGCATTCGGGGCGTTTGGGTACCGGAGTGGTGGCGGGGGTGGGGGAGGGAGGACCATGCCATTGCCAAGTTGCGTGACAGGGGGCGACATGGGCGGCGGCGGTGGCGGCACCTGGTAGGGCCGCGAGGGGTCCCGCTGGCCACCTTGATACATGGTGGGCAGAGGAAGGGGGGGAGGAGGGAGGGGGGAGGATGCGGAGGAGGAGGAGGAGGAGGAGGAGGAGGAGGAGGAGGAGGAGGAGGAGGAGGAGGAGGAGGAGGAGGAGGGAGGCCGGACGAGGACGGCCGCAGGCTCCGGGACGAAGCAGCGGCGGGCTGTTGTCGGTGCAGCGTCGGCGTCCTCCTAGACTGTGTTGTCGCAAGTCGCAGTCGATGGTCCACGCAGAGAAGAGTGAAACATGTCGCCGAGGACTGGGCGGCGGCGGTTTGGCTGTTTACACCGTTGAGGGCAACCGGGATCTCGCGAGGCGGCGCAGAAGAGAGAGGGGGGGGGAGGGGGGGGAGGGGAAGGATATGCCGAACGCCCTCCGGGGAGAGACACAAGACGAAGAAGACGGAAACAAAACAAAGGGGGGGTGGTGGACGATGCCGTGTCGCGGTCGCTGGGCCAAGATTCGCTGCGCGCCGTTTCGCGCTGTTTCGGCAGCGGATGGTCCGTTTGGCGGTCTCGACGAGCAGAGAAGCAGCAGCACGGGAGAGGTAAGATACGGAGCACAGCAGAAACAAAGCGTTGGGGGGAGGGTTGAGGTTGAAGGGGCCGCCTTGAGGGCCAAAAGAAGAAAGAGAGAAGAGGCGGGTGGGTGGCTGGCTAACCGGAAAGAGCGAGCGACACAAAGCTGACAGAAGGGAAGGAGCTGTGGGTGTGGTGGAAACGGACCTGGCTCGAGCGTCGAAGGCAGGCGCGGGACGCGGCAAAGGGGAAAGGGGGGAGGGAAGGGGAGCAGTGCTCCTTCCGTCGTGGGAAGCAACTGTCACGTCGGGAGAAGGCAGTTGCGACGTTTCTTACAAGACACCACAAACACTCGTGCTCCCAAGCACATGAGAAAAGGACGGCGCGGGCTTGCAGCAACCAGGGAAAAGGCGAAACACGACACTACGGAGTACTCGTATTACAGGGCAGGGCCCTCCGAGTGGGGGAGACCAGACGAGCGCGGGAAAGGCGGCCGGTGGGCGGGCGAGCAAAGCAAGAGGGAAAAGCGGGGCCAGGAGCGGGCGGGCTGGGGGGGGGGGGGGGGGGCGTTAAACGCTGCGCTAAAAATACTGGCCTTCTCCGCTGGGGGACGGCCAGCCAGCACGAGCCAAAATCGTCGCTTTGTCGGACAACGCTGGGAAAAGAAAACAGAAAAGAAACAGAACGCTGCATCCCCTCACGAAAAGCGGCTCGCGAAAAGAACCCCCCCAAGCGGGACAGAGACAAGAAGACAGCCGCCCCCCACTAGCGCGAGAACAGCGAGAAAAAAGGCGCCAGGGAAGCCCAGGGTGTGAGCCAGGATGCGAAGCGAAGGAAGAGCAGAGACGGAGAGAGAGAGAGAGAGGGGGAGAGAGAGGGAGAGACAGCCCGACGGCCCAATCAGCGATGCAGAACGGCACTTTGGCAGGAGGGCGTCTTTTGGTCTGGCTGGTCGTCCCGTCGCACGCAAAAGCACAGCGCAGGACGGGCGCGGGAACGCAGCGCGCAGGCCCGGGGGGGGGGGCGAGGGCAGTCTCGTCTTTTGTTTTTTCGTTTTTCGTCTTCAGGGGAGACGGTGCTTCGTCCTGTCACACGTCCAGTGCTCGCACGACGTCAGGCGCTCGCGTGGTGGACAGCCATGGAGACGGCCGCACCGCACGAGACACCGCCGTTCTCTGCTTCTCTGGTCTTATCCTCTTTGCTGTGGCCACGCTGTGTTGCCGTTCTTCGACGTCGAGGTGCGAGAAGCGCGCGACATGCGACACCATCCTCGTCGCCGACGCCCAGCAGAGCTGCACCGCTCTGCAGGATCAGGATGCGCCTCGCCCACCCCCCAGCATCATGCGCACCCGCTCGCATGCCGCTCTGCTGCGCTGGCTGCGTTAGTGTCCTGCAGGCCGGCGCCCTGCGCAGGCTGGCGCGCCGCCTTTCTTCTTTTTCTTCTTTTTCTTCTTTTTTTTCGGGGACAAGGCGGGATCGACAAAGAACACAATCTGACTGGTCGACGAAGCGCCCGGCCAACGCATGTTTGCCAGTAGCGGCGTATACGGAGTACAGAGTACATGCCGTCACAACAAAGACGAGCCGTGTGGCCCTGCAGGAGTCTTTTGCAAAGATGTGCCTTTGACGACACGGCGTAGAGAGAGCGTAGTTGCGCGCGGGCATGGTTGATAAAGCGTCTGCGTTTGTCCGACACAAGAGAAACATATGCAAAAGAACAGGCGCAAGTGTCCCCCCCTCCAGAATAAGAAGAAAAAAAGGGCCTCTCTTGCGGAAGAAGAGCCCGCAATGCACGCTGGTATCTCGACAAAAAGGCAGTCTACACATAATGAGAGAAGAGGAAGCAAACAAGAAAAGAGGAAGAAAAAAGAAGAAAAGAAGAAAAGAAGAGGAACCCCCCCAACCCCCCGACTACATCACACTGCAGCCCCCGGACAGCCAGGTGCCCAGCTGCTCGTAGTACCCCTCCTCCGGCGTCACGCCCTCGACGTAGTTGTGCTTCCGCACCTGGCCCTGCACCGTCAGCGTCTGCGGCCCCGGCGGGTGCCACCACCGCAGCCGCTGCATCAGCGTCGTCTCCTTGGCGTCCCACGCAATCTCCCACCGGCCCGCCGACACCGCCACCTCGACCTTGTCGCTCGGGAAGTGGTACTCGGGCAGCCACACGACCGTCGGCACGGCGGACACGCCGTCGCCGTCGCCGTTGCCGTCGCTGTCGCCGTCGCCGTCATCAAGAAGATCCAGGTCGGCCAGCGGGTCGTCCCCGATGATGGTGTCGTTCGCCGCCGCCGCCGCCAGCGCCGCCGCCTCCTGCCGCGCGGCCGCGAGCCGCTTCTCGTCCGTCCGGCCCTGCACCGCGAGCGAAAAGGTCGCCTTCTGCAGGTCGAACCCGTACTCCGTGATCAGCCCGTTCACCGAGATCGGCGTCGGCCGCACGTACGCCTCGGCCGCCCGCAGCCCGGGCGCGCCCGTCAGCTCGGCCGGCGTGTCCGATGAAGGCGGCGACGGCGACGACGGACCGTATTTGCCGTTGCCGCCACCGCCGCCGACGACACTGTTGCGGACGCTGTTCGGCGTGGACGACAGAGACTGCTGCGTCAGCACGCGCCGGATGTTGCTCGGGTTCACCATGTCGTCCGGGTCGACATCGCTTCGCCGTGGCTGCGGCATGGCCTGGCCCTGGCCCTGGCCCTGGCTGTGCTGCTGCGGAGGGGCGACGGTGGTCGTCGCCGTGGACAGATCAGTAGACGAGGACCCCGACAAGTCGGCAGGCGACTCGCCAGGGTGTTGCTGCTGCTGCAGCGCCGTCGTCGTCGTCGTTGCCGTCGTTTTCGTCGTCGTCGTCGTCGTCGTCGTCGTCGCCGTCGCCGCCGTGGGACCGTCGGCAGCCGACGTCGCCGTCACCATCCGCCGCAGGCCCGTCCGTCCTCCCTCTGCCGCTGACGATGGCGCTTCAGCTGCTGCTGCTGCTGCTTTGGTTGGCTGCTGCCGCTGCTGCTGTTGCTGCCGGTCGGGCAGATGGTGCGGCAAGTGCGACACGGGCAGCGGCGAGTCGTCCAGCGACACAATTGACAGGTCTTCGCCGTTCCACTGGTCGCCCCGGCCGTGGTCGTTCTGGGTCATGTACAGCCACAGCGTGTACCCGTCCATGTGCGCGCCCTCAATGGCAAAGTGGTTGGCGTCCATGGCGGCCGACTGGCTCGAGTAGTCGCCCGTCTTGTACGCGTGCTTGTCGTCCATGTCGTACGGAATGCCAAACTCCGTCAGGATGCACGGGTGGTTGCCCACCAGCTCCTGGCCCTCCTGCACAATCGCCGCCAGCTGCTCGCGGAAGCACCGCCGGATGGACGCCTCGCCGAAGCGGATGGCAAAGGCCGGGTGCAGGTAGCGGCCGCGCAGCACGCCGAGCACGTCGACGTTCCACGTGCGGTTCCACTTCTTGGTCATCAGCGTGATGCCATCGTAAAAGTGCGGCGCGTAGACCAGCCGCGTCTCGTCGTCGGCGCTGCCCTTGATCTTGGGCGGCAGCTCCATCGTCGGGCCCTGCAGCAGCAGGATGGCGTCCTTGTGGTACGTGCGCACCGTCTCGCGGTACGCCCGGAAGTGCTCCATAAAGTACGTCTCGGCGAAGCACGGGTAGTCGATCGTCTCGCCCGTGCGCGGGTTCTTGGCAAAGTAGTCCTTGCGCAGCAGCTCGTCCTTGGCCGGGTCCCACACGCCGTGCAGCGCCCACAGGCACTCGCCCAGGCGCCACCCCGGGTCGCGCTTCCAGCCGTAGCGGCTGTCGTCGTAGTCGGCGGGCAGCCACGCGATCTCGCCGTGCGGGTCCACAAGCGTGCGCCCGGACTTGACCGGGCCCAGGCCGCCCATCTCCCAGACGTCAATCTCCACCGCGCGGCCCATCCCCGTCAGCATGGCCTGCCAGATCGTGGGCGACGTGCCCTTCTTCAGCGCCTGGTGTTTGGGGATCACGCTAATGTCCTCGTAGCCGATCATGCCCTTGTTCGGCTCGTTGATGCTCTCCCAGCCGAAGACGACATCGTTCTCAATGTCGCCCGCCTCGTGGATGCGCTTGGCGAGGTGGCCCATGGCCCGCAAGTAGTGGCCCTGCAGGTAGTCCTGGATGTTCTGGCCGTCGATGATGCACTTGGGCGCAAAGTCGCGACCGCCGAAAAACAGCGCAAACATGGTCGCCGCCGCCAGCCGATAGTAGTTGGTCGACCAGATCATCTTGGGGAAGTTTTCAATGTCGCCGTACGTGTTCTGCACGATGGCCGCCTCCGTCGACGAAAAGCTCTGCGGATTCAGGCCACAGGCATACAACGTCCACATGGGCGCACCCGAGCCGCCGGCAAAGCGTGACCACTACACAATCGCCCTGGTTAGCAAACGGGAACACCCCAACTGCACCGGGCAGGGGCAGCCGAACGAAAACATACCACGTCCTGGTGGGGATCCATAAAGACATAAAAGCCGTACTCCTTGGCTATCCGCAAGATGTCGATGGTGTGCTGTATCCACTCCTCGTCGTAGCGGCCCGGGCCCGCGGCCTCGATCGCCTCCCAGGTGAACACATAGCGAATGGTGTTGTACCCAAACTTCTTTAACCGTGAGAAGTGCAGGTGGGCGTCTTCCTTGGGGAACGGCCGCTGGTGGAACGAGACGTTGTCGCCATCGTAGAAGTCCTCCGCGATGTGCGACGGCAGGTCGGGCTTGCTCGGGTGCTTGGCATCGCCGGCGACATTGATGCCCCGCAACACGACCTGTCGTCCGATGGTGTCTTTGAACTTGCCGTCCTCGATGATGAGGCGGATCGGAGCCATGGCGGGAGCGCAGGCGGCACGAGGGCACGAGGGGAATGAGGACACGAGCGCACGTGGGCACGAGGAGATCGGCAAACAGTTCGGCCGCGCCCGAGGTAAATACTGTTGGCGGCGGCGGGGGGGGGGGGGGGGTGGGAAACGACGGCGGGACTGCACGGAACCGGCTGCGACGACAGGGTATGGTTGTAACAAACGAGGCCCAGATCGGAGACGGTGAGCGAGGCGATGCTGTCCACGGGGAGGTGCAGAGCAGAAAAGAGGGCGAGCAAGGCGGAAAGAGGGGAGATCGAAGAAAGATGGCGAAAGGACGAGGCCCGGAGACGACGGCGAGTGACGAGGCCCGCACGGGTATTAATACGCGGTCGTCGTATGCGTTGGCCTGCTATTCCTGGGTGTCGCCGAGATGCTTCCAAGGTTCCAGCAGCGGGAGGGCGTGATGCAACGGCGAAACGCTGGCGTTGGTCGCAGAGCCCCTCGGAAACAAGACGACAGACGTTGAGATGGCGTCGAACGCATGGCGCAGCCAGCCCAGAGCTACCACGTCGGCGTACCCACTGTGGCGAGAGATAATCACCGCCTGTAATACGAGTACGAAGGCCTTGTAATAGGGGGCAGGAGCCCTTTCCTGTTTGGGCGCCCCAATCCGAGGTTTTCCCGACGCAGGAAAGTGCGACGGCCCGGGACAGTGCGCTAAGCACGGTCCAACCAGCCTGGCGACGGCTTAACGCGTCGACGCGTCTTCTGTGTCTGTAAAGGAAAGAGGGACTGGCGATGCTCCGTCGTTGGCCTTTGCAGTCCAGTTGCCCCGCCTGCAGTCGTCCGAATCCCCTCGAAGCCTACAAAAATACCAAAAAGACGTACAAACTCGTCACTCTGCGGCCCCGTTGTCCCAACTCGCCACCGCGGCCCCAGCGTCCCTCGGTCCCCCAAGCACAATGCCGCACGCCGTGTCGGACCCTCCGTCGCCCGCACAGAACGATGCCGCCATGGAGGATGAGGCATCGCCGCCGGTCATGACGGCCGCATCGCCGACATTCAGCAGCGACGGCGTCGAGGGCGTCGCGCCCGCCGGCCCTGTCAAGGTCGAGCAGCCCTCCAGCCCACCCGGGGTCGCCGCAGACGACGTTGACGTGCAGATGGCCGACGACGACAGTCCTGCTGTTCCTGCCGCTGCTGTTCCTGCCGCTGCTGTCGCTGCCGCTGCCGCTGCCGACGACGACGAGCCTGTCAAGACAGAAGACGCACGGATAGAGGCCAAGATCGAGAACATCCCGACGAACCTAGACGACCTGTTTGACGACATGGACGACGACGATGACGAATTCTCGGGCTCCAAGCCCGCCGCCGAGGAGCCCCTGGCCAAGACGTCCGACGTGCTCTCGCTCGCGGCCTCCGACCCCGAGGTCATGCGCAGCTTCTACCAGCGTCTGTTTCCCTGGCGCTACCTCTTCCAGTGGCTCAACCACAGCCCGACACCGACCAACGACTTTGCGCATCGCGAGTTTGCCTTTACGCTGCAGAACGATGCCTACCTGCGCTACCAGGCGTTTCCAAACTCGGACCTGTAAGCAAGACCGGGGGGTGGAGGGGGGAGAGGGGGACCAAAGACAATCGCAAACAAATGTGTGCTAACTCTAGCACTCTGCTCCTTTCGTTCAGGCTGCGCAAAGATGTCCTGCGGCTGATGCCCTCGCGTTTTGAAATCGGCCCCGTCTACACCACCAACCCGGCGGAGCGCAAGACGCTCAGCAACACGTCGGCCTTCAAGCCGCTCGCCAAGGAGCTCTGCTTCGACATCGACTTGACAGACTACGACGACATCCGCACGTGCTGCGACAAGGCCAACATCTGCCTGCGCTGCTGGCAGTTCATCACCATGGCCGTCCAGGTCATAGATGTGGCGCTGCGCGACGACTTCGGTTTCCAGCACATCATCTGGATCTACTCGGGCCGCCGCGGTGCCCACGCCTGGGTCTGCGACAAGCGCGCGCGCGGCCTCGACGACCAGAGGCGCCGCGCCATTGTGGGCTACCTCGAAGTGCTGCGCGGCGGCAACCAGGGTGGCAAGCGCGTCAACGTGCGCCGCCCCTTGCACCCGCACCTGGTGCGCAGCCTCAGCCTGCTGCGGACGCACTTCCAGGAGGACGTGCTGCGCGACCAGGACCCCTGGGACACGCCCGAGCGCGCCGAGAAGCTGCTGGGCCTGCTGCCCGACCGCCACCTGCAGGACGCCCTGCGGCGCAAGTGGGATGCGGCCCCCGGCCGGTCGTCCACGGCGAAATGGGCCGACATCGACGCCGTGGCCAAGACGGGCAGCATCAAGGGCCTGGACTCCAAGGCGCTCCTCGAGGCCAAGCAGGACATTGTGCTCGAGTACACGTACCCGCGGCTGGATGCGGGCGTCAGCAAGAAGCTCAACCATCTGCTCAAGAGTCCCTTTGTGGTGCATCCGGGCACCGGGCGCGTGTGTGTGCCGATCGACGTGCGGCGGCCCGAGGCGTTTGACCCTCTGGGCGTGCCGACGGTGCAGAGCCTGCTGCAGGAGATTGACTCGTACGAGCCGCCACAGGGCAGCGGCAGCGGCGGCGGCGGCGATTCACAGCAGGAGCCTTCCCAGGGCCTGGGGGGAACCGGCGAGCGGAAGCTGCAGGACTGGGAAAAAACCAGCCTGCGGCCGTACATTGAGCAGTTCCGGTCCTTTGTTCTGGCGCTGATGCGGGACGAGAAAGATGTTCGGGTCAAGCGGGAGCGAGAGGAGGCGGGCAGCATGGAGTTTTGAGTTGTGGGTGGGATGAGGTTCCTTTTGGGGGGGTGGTCTTTCTCAGTCAGGTGTTTTCTCTTTTTCTTTTCCCTTTCCGTCTGCTTCTTCGGTCTCCTTGGTCTCTTGCCCATCACGAGTGATGTAATGATTTTTTGGGATTTCTGTATTGATAGGGCGAGAACAATGTCATAGGGTTTGCTTTCCTGTTGAAGAGGGCTGATCCCCCCCTATATTTCCCCCGAGCCATCCTTCCGCGCCCTCCTTCCTCCACTCTGCTCGCAACACCCTCGCCCAAGTCTACCATGCTATTTCCTTTGCTAATTTGCTCATAGCTCGTAGCAGACGGCAGCCGGCTCCGCCGGGTCGTTCTCCCAGGCGGCGAGCAGGGCGCGTCCGCCACACAGCTCGGCAGTGCGTGAGCGGAGCACACGGGAGCGCAGCCAGTGCACGTCGGCGCGGACGAACGGCCACAGCAAGGCCCGAAGGAGCCAGGCCAAGACGAGGGCATCTGTTGTGCCGTCTGTTCTTTTGTTAGGGGGTGAATCGGTTTATATTTCTTTTTGCTTCTCTCTTTGCGGTTGCTACGCAGCGCTTTCTGCTGCCGCCGCCGCTGCAGGACTTGTTTCTGCTGTCAGGGACGGCGCGTTGTCGTCTTGTAGACACATTGCGTCCCCCCCCTTTTCCCCATCAGCCTCCCCCTCGCCTCCGTGCTCGTCCGCGTCGCCGCCACCTCCGTCTCCTCCCTCCTCCTCAGCCGGGAGGGCGGCCTTGTCGTCCTCCGCCCGCAGGTGGCCCCCCTTCCGCTTGGGAATCACGCTTGTGAACGCGGTCGCCCAGTCGCCCGTCTCCAGCCAGCTCAGCATGATTTCCACCACGTGGTTTGTCGTCAGCACCTGCCGGCTCGCCATCACCATGTAGTCGCCGATGGGCAGCTTGGCCGTGCGGATGGCGCGCGCCTCGGCGCGCCCGTAGCACAGGCCCTTTTCGCGGTTCTTGTCGACGATGCCGCCGATCACGTAGCTCGTGTACGGCTCGAGGCGCGTCAGCGTGTGGGGGGAGTCGGACGTGAGGTACACGACGGAGGGTCCGGGCTGCTGCTGCTGCTGTGGTCCGGCGCCGCCATCACCGCTGCCCCCCTTCTCCTCCCCCCCCAGAACGTCCACAACGGTGCCCCCGTCGGCGCCGCGCATGGCCAGGTCGGCCTGCCGTGCGGCCTCCACAAAGTCGTCCTCCACAAAGTAGACGTGGCTCCACCGCTTGTGCTGGCTCGCCAGCAGCGTCTCGTAGCGCGTCCGCAGCTTGCCGCCCCACGAGCTGACGTAGAGGCGCGTGCTGCGCGCCGCCGTGCGGTTGGCCGCGTACGACCGCGTGATCTGGCCTGCGAGCGAGATCTGCTCCGTCTCGCGCATGTACGACTCGAAGGCGCAGTCGAAGATGAAGCTGACGGGCACCAGCGTGTGCTCCTTGTTGGGCGTTGGCGTTGGGGCGGAGACGGCGGGCCCGGCGCTGCTGGCGATGCTGCCGTCGTCCGGTGTGTCCGTCGCCGCCGCCGCCGCCTTGGCCGCGCGCTTGTCGGCCTGCTTGGCGACCCGCTTCTCTTTCCGCCGCCGCTTGCGGTCGTCGCGCATGTCCTCCCACTTCTGCTGCCGCTTCAACTTCTTCTGCCGGTTTTTCGACAGCGGCGTGCCTGGGGCCAGCGTGCCGTCCTCGCCCTCGCCACCACCGCCGCTGCTGGCGTGCCCGTCCGCATCTCCGGTCCCTCGCATGGCACAGGCCTCGGTCTCGTCTTCACCATGCTCGCCCGTGGTTTCGTGGTTGTCGGTGGCCGCGCCAGGCCCCGCGAGCTCCGCGTCTCCGCTCTGCAGCGCTAATTGCGCCGCCACAGCCTCATTGGGGCGGCCCCTTGACTGAGGCGGCGCATCGGGCGTCTGTGGTGCTTCGTCTGACTCCATTGTCGTCTACCTGCGTTGGGATGTTGTCAGGCTGGGTGTTGAGTTTTGTCTTTCTTTCTCTTTTTTTTTTTGAAAGTGGGGCCGCCCTAGCACTGAGTGGCCCCGGGGTCCTTCGAGGTGGCGTACCCCGTTAGCGCCCCCCAACGGCACCTGGCGCGCTCTGCGCGTTAATGGATTTGAAAGACGCGTCGACCTGCAGCCACCTCGACCTCGATCACCAAGTCGAAACCGCACCGCACCGCTCGACCTGCCCAGCAACGTGTTGGCCGACCAGAAACGAAAGCACGCGCTCTCAGCTGCAGCACCGGAGCATCTCTTTCGTGTGATTACTGCTACCCAACGGGCACAATGTCTTCCCGGCCGGAACTCAAGGTAAGCCGTCGCTGTCCTTTCTCGCCTTCTCGCCTTCTCGCTTTCTCGCTTTCTCGCTTTTCGTTCTCCTCTCTCCCATGACGACGGCTTCTAATAGAATCTCCCCCCTGGCCAGGTCGACGATGAGCATGGCTTCATCCGCTACTTCAAGTCCCTCCCGTCCGTCGACAACGACACCATCCGCATCTTTGACCGGGGCGACTGGTATACGGCGCACGGCGAGAATGCCAACTTCATCGCCCGCACGGTTGGTCCCCCTCCCTCGCCGCCCTTTGGTATAACGATGGGGAGCATCTCTGACCTGTGTGTTGTGGTGGGCGCTTCTCTCTAGGTGTACAAGACAACCTCTGTCGTCCGACAGCTCGGCCGCAACGACCACACCGGCCTCCCCTCCGTGACCATGACCGTGACCGTCTTCCGCCAGTTCCTCCGCGAGGCCCTCTTCAAGCTAGGCAAGCGCGTCGAGATCTACGCCAGCTCGGGCGGCCGCATGAACTGGAAGGTCGTCAAGCAGGCGTCGCCGGGCAACCTGCAGGACGTCGAGGACGAGCTGGGCCAGTTCGACAACGCGCCCATGATCCTCGCCGTGAAGCTGTCGGCGCGCGCCAGCGAGGCGCGCGCCATCGGTGTCTGCTTTGCCGACGCCACCGTGCGCGAGCTCGGCGTCAGCGAGTTTCTCGACAACGACCTCTACTCCAACTTTGAGGCCCTGCTGATCCAGCTGGGCGTGCGCGAGTGCATCGTCTTGGCCGACCGCCCGGACAAGGACGGCAGCGGCAGCGGCAGCGGCGGCGCGCGGGGGGCGGGGCGCGACCCCGAGCTTGCCAAGCTCAAGCAGATCATCGACAACTGCGGCATCGCCATTGCCGAGCGGTCGCTGGCCGAGTTCGGCACCAAGGACATTGAGCAGGACCTCGCGCGCCTGCTCAAGGACGAGCGGGCGTCTATGGTGCTCCCGCAGTCCGAGCTCAAGCTGGCGCTGGGCGCCGCCGCCGCGCTCATCCGCTACCTGGGCGTGCTGCACGACCCGTCCAACTTTGGCCAGTACCAGCTGTACCAGCACGACCTGTCGCAGTTCATGAAGCTCGACGCCGCCGCCGTCAAGGCGCTCAACCTCATGCCGGGCCCGCGCGACGGCGCCAAGTCCATGAGCCTGTTTGGCCTGCTCAACCACTGCAAGACGCCGCTGGGCGGCCGCCTGCTGGCGCAGTGGCTCAAGCAGCCGCTGATGGACAAGCGCGAGATCGAGGCGCGCCAGCAGCTGGTCGAGGCCTTTGTCGGCGACACGGCGCTGCGCCAGACCATGCAGGAGGAGCACCTGCGGTCGGTGCCCGACCTCTACCGCCTGGCCAAGCGCTTCCAGCGCGGCAAGGCCACCCTGGAGGACGTCGTGCGCGCGTACCAGGTGGTGATCCGCCTGCCCGGCTTCGTGGACGCGCTGGAGGGCGTCATGGACGACGCGTACCGCGTGCCGCTGGACGCCGCCTACACGACGAAGCTGCGCGCGCTGTGTGGCAGCCTGGCCAAGCTGCAGGAGATGGTCGAGACCACCGTCGACCTGGACGCGCTCGACAACCACGAGTTCATCATCAAGCCCGAGTTCGACGACAGCCTGCGCGTCATCCGCAAGAAGCTGGACCGGCTGCGCCTGGACATGGACCGCGCGTTTGCCGAGGCGGCGCGGGACCTCGGCCAGGAGCGCGACAAGAAGATCTTTCTCGAGAACCACAAGGTGCACGGCTGGTGCCTGCGGCTGACGCGCACCGAGGCCGGCTGCATCCGCAACAGCGCGCACTACCAGGAGTGCTCGACGCAGAAGAACGGCGTCTACTTTACGACCAAGGCGCTGCAGGCGCTGCGCCGCGAGTTCGACCAGCTGTCGCACAACTACAACCGCACGCAGAGCAGCCTCGTGCACGAGGTCGTGGGCGTCGCCGCCTCGTACTGCCCCGTGCTCGAGACGCTGGCGGGCGTGCTGGGCCACCTCGACGTCGTCGTGTCGCTGGCGCACGTCGCCGTGCACGCGCCCATTGCGTACGTGCGGCCCACGCTCCACGCGCGCGGCGACCCGGCGGGCCGCACCGTGCTGCGCGGCGCGCGCCACCCGTGCCTCGAGATGCAGGACGACGTGCAGTTCATCACCAACGACGTGACGCTCGACCGCGCCGCGGCGTCGTTTCTCATCATCACGGGGCCCAACATGGGCGGCAAGTCGACGTACATCCGCCAGATCGGCGTCATTGCGCTGCTGGCGCAGATCGGCAGCTTCGTGCCGTGCGCCGCGGCCGAGCTGACGCTGTTCGACGCCGTGCTCGCGCGCGTGGGCGCGAGCGACTCGCAGCTCAAGGGCGTGTCGACGTTCATGGCCGAGATGCTCGAGACGGCCAACATCCTCAAGTCGGCGACGGCGGAGTCGCTCATCATCATCGACGAGCTGGGCCGCGGCACGTCCACGTACGACGGCTTCGGGCTGGCGTGGGCCATCTCGGAGCACATTGTGCAGGAGATTGGCTGCGCGGCGCTGTTTGCGACGCACTTCCACGAGCTGACGGCGCTCGCCGACAAGTACCCCCAGGCGGCCAACCTGCACGTCACGGCACACATTAGCGGCGTGGCGGG
The DNA here is from genome assembly GCA_019925425.1 of Ophiostoma pallidulum. NCBI lineage: Eukaryota > Fungi > Ascomycota > Sordariomycetes > Ophiostomatales > Ophiostomataceae > Ophiostoma > Ophiostoma pallidulum. The sequence continues at coordinate 42,434 of JADHKO010000039.1, read as the reverse complement.
GGCGGCAGCGCCGGCCGGCAGCGACAGGGACAAGCAGAAGCAGCAGCACGAGGAGAAGCGCGAGGTCACGCTGCTGTACAAGGTGGAGCCGGGCGTCTGCGACCAGAGCTTCGGCATCCACGTGGCCGAGCTGGTGCGGTTCCCGGACAAGGTGGTGCGCATGGCGAAGCGGAAAGCCGACGAGCTCGAGGACTTTTCGACCAAGCACGACGAGGCGTCGCTCCTGGGCACGCACTACAGCAAGGAGGACGTCGAAGAGGGCAGCGCGCTGCTCAAGGACGTGCTGGTCCAGTGGAAGGAACAGGTGAAGGGGGACGGCGGCAGCGGCGGCGCCGCGAGCACGCTGAGCAAGGACGAGATGGTGGCCAGGCTGCGGGCGCTCGTGGCGGGCGACGAGAAGCTGCTGGCCAACCCCTTTTTCCAGTCGATCAAGGCGCTGTGAAGGAGAGGGGAGTGAGGGTCTAGGTCTTTTTTGAACCAGCGTTTTCCTGCTCTTCTTTTTTCATTTTCATTTTCCTTTCCTTGTCCTTTTTCTTTTCCTTCTCTCAGGTAGCGATATTAACGATGGCACGGGAACACAAATGCTTCTGGCATGTTTGCAATCTAGGGTTTTTCAAGAAAACCCGTCACTTTGTACTAATACACATCACGCGGCACATGGCACTGCACTCGTTTTGATGGACAATGTAATTTTTTTTGGTATTGATTTTACTATGGTCATGGGGTGGCGTGCTGTCCCAACAACAGACGCATCGGTTAGCATCCTTTCCGTCAAACAGTACGAGGGGCGAGATGATGAGGTTGGTGGTCAAAAGAAAGAGGGGGCGGGTCCAGGTGCATCAGAGAAATAAGAACAATGATAATGGTAAATGTTGAATCATCAAGAATTTCATAAACAGCCTCTGAAAGCAAAGGGTTCATCATAGCAACCTAGGGGGTCCGGGGAGGCGAACGGGAAAGAGGTGGCAGCACAGAAGGGGGCGACGGAGAGGAAGAAGCGGGACATACCAGAGACAAATAAACGCACGGCCGAGGGATGCCATGCCGCTGCTTCGCGGCCACACCCCTCTCGTTGGAGCCTCGCACACCGGCGTCGTTTGCGTATATACAAAAAGGAATCAAAAGAAACAATTGTGTGTCGAGGTGGCTCGCTCCGTGAAGACGTTTGCCCCGACGTCTTCACCGCTGCCCGCTGTCGTCTCTCCGCCTAGAAACGGGGGGTGCATACGGGTCTCTCGCTCGCCGTCCGCCGTCCGCTGCTCGCTGCTCGCTGCTTGCTGCCCGCCGACGTTGAATAGACACTCGTCTTCCGCGCTGGTCGCGTCTCGGTCTATTATGCGTTCGGGTCCGCCGAGACCGTCTTGATCTCGATGCCGTACTTCTCTCTCAGCCGCTCGGCACGCACCTCGGCGTAGTTGGGCGAGTGGATCACTGTTGGTTGGGTGGTTAGCCGCGGGGCCCAGCCGGTCATCACGTTTTGTCTGTCTTTTTGTCTTTTTTGTCTCGGAAACACTTACTGCCACCACGGCCATCGCCGAGCTCTGCGATGGTCTCCTCAATGGGCCGCCTCCGGTTCTTGCGCAGGTGCTCTTTTGCCTCAAAGCGGTCCTCGTCCGTCTGTTTTGACCAGCCCGCCAGGGTGCCGCCCGTGAAGTCGAACACGGCCAGGACAACGGCCGTGAAGGCACCCATGCCGACTATCCGAGGCATCTTGCCGGCTGCGCGTTTGTCAGTACAGAGAGGACTGCAGCACGTGGACGGGAATGGTAGGGGATAAGGGAGGGGGGGGAGAAACGTACAAGACAGGCCAAACACCGATCCTGCCAGGAAGCCACCAACGGCTGTGTTGTAGGCATCGTTCTTCTGGCGCAGGTTGGCCATGGCCACCCGCGAAAACTCAAAAACACCACCGACGGCAGCTGTCGACAGGCCATGTTAGCAGAGAGTGGCGAGGGGGAGAGAGAGAGAGAGAGAGAGAGAGAGAGAGAGAGAGAGAGAGAGAGAGAGAGAGAGAGAGAGAAAATGAAGACGCGCAAAGGGAAGCCCACCAAATGATGCTACTGTGCCGCCCGTCCGCGTAAACACGCCCCAGGCACCGACATTGCGCTTCTGCAGCGAGTTCTGGATGGCCGACAGGAACAGGCCGGCACCGCCCACCACCACGGTGCCCTTGACGCCCGCGGACAGGGCGTCCTGCGGCTTGTACACGCCGGTGTCCCCGCCGTCGTCGCCGTGGCCGGACGTCATGACTGCGCGTTTTGTGTTGTGGGATGCGTCGGATCCCGTCCAAGCATAAGCGAGGCGATGTGCTTTTGTGCGGGAACACGAGGGGGGGAGGGGAGGGGGGTTGTGTGGTTGTGTACGTATGTGTAGGGGGAGGGAGGAGAACCCAAAGGTCGAGCAAAAGTCGAAATGGGAAGCGGGAAAGAGAGAGAGAGAGAGAGCGAGCGAGAAATATCACCACCACAAAGGGGAAAGTTCGGCTCGGTGGAGTTTGTGGTTTCCCGCTGCAATTGATTCGTGGGGCTCCTGATTGGCCCGCGGCCGTGCCTGCCCGAGCCGTCGTCACGTGATGTGATTACACAGAATAACGGGTACTCCGTACACAGAATTGGCGTTTGTCTTGCGGCGCGGCCACCAGCGCCCAGCGCCCAGCGCCCTCGCAAGCTCCTGGCCCGAAGATGACGGTATAACGGAGGAGACGCCCTGTGCAGCACGTCGTATTCCCACGTGGCTCAGCGATCAGAAAACGGAGCTGGCAAGGCAAGCGCACCTCCGTTTCTTCAAGGGCAGTGAATTGCTATGGCTACGGCTACAACCGTCTCGGCAAGGACGCCCGAGACGGTGACGCAATGGAGGGACAGAAGAGCTCGCCCGCCTCTCGTTTCGCAGCCCTCAGCGCTCCCTCTTCACAGTAGCCCCGCCCGCCACCCCCCCTGTCTGTCCCCCCCCAACCAAAAAAAATGCCATTGTGCCTTTTTGGGGAGGGAGCTGGTCCTCTACCTTAATTTTTTCCGCCCTGTCTACAAGTGCCGACGTCCAGCATCCAAAGCCTCCTGCACGAAGCCTCCGCGACCGCCGACCACAGAGAAACATAGAAAGCGCAAAGCGATTCCGTCTTGGCTTCCGGCTTCTCCTTTTTTTTTTCGCTTCCCTCCCTCTGACCCTTTTGCCTGCCGCTTCTCGCGACCTGGCCGCCGCCCCTGTCCCCTCGGCCGCCCTTCTCCTCCTCTCGTCCAGCACCGCCTCTGCCTCTGCGTCGTCGTCATCGTCGTTGTCGCCGTCGGACTTCTCCAGTCCTGCCTCCCCCCCGACCTCCCCCTACCTCCCCCCTACCTCCCACCCCGCTCTCCATGTCTAGACGGCCTGCGACCATGGCGAACGGCAGCAGCAGCAGCAGCAGCAGCAGCAGCGCCGGCAGCGGTGCCGCGCCGTCCAACGGCATCACCGAGTTCAACCAGCCAGGTATGCAGCCTCTTTTCTTCTTCCCAAGCCCGTGCTGCCTGCTGCCTGCTGCCTGCTTTCAGCTTTAGGCTTTCGGCTTTCGGCTTTCGACGGGACACCTCCCGTCCCTTTTGACGCTCGTCTTGGCTAACCTGTCTCGCCAAAAGCATATGACAAGCAAAAGATCCTCCTGTCGACGGACCCGAGCCACTTTTCCCTCATCCGCGCCCTCCACATGGCCGACTTTATCACTGAGCTGAACGGTACGCCCGGCCCGGCCGTCCCCCCTGCCTCCTCCCTCCTCCCTCCTCCCTGCAAGCGATCACTAACACACGTGTGGCCGCGTCATCGTAGGTCTCTGTGGTGTGCTCTCCATCTTCTCGTCGCTCCGCTACTGCGCCGACGGCGCCGCGTCGCGCTCCAACCTGTGGGCGGCGCTGGCGCTGCTGCCCCTGGGGCTGTTCTTCGACTTTATGGACGGTAAGGTGGCGCGGTGGCGCCAGAAGAGCAGCATGATGGGCCAGGAGCTGGACTCGCTGGCCGACCTCATCTCATTTGGCGTCGCGCCGGCGGCCGTGGCGTTCTCCATCGGCTTCCGCACCGCCGTCGACCACGTGCTGCTGGCGTTTTTCGTGCTGTGCGGGCTCACGCGGCTCGCGCGGTTCAACGTGACGACGGCCGTGATCCCCAAGGACAAGACCGGCAAGGCCGCCTACTTTGAGGGCACGCCGATCCCGACGAGCCTGGGCATCGACGCGCTCATGGCGTACTGGGTGAACCAGGGCTGGATCCACGACGCTCTGCCGCTGGGCGTCTGGTTCCAGGGCACCGCCTTTGAGCTGCACCCCGTTGCGCTGCTGTTTGTGGTGCACGGGTGCCTGATGACGAGCAAGTCGATCCACATACCGAAGCCGTAGAGGGGGGGAGGGAGGGACGGGCCAGGGGCGAGGGGGGGGGGAGAGGTGGAGGGGGGGCTGAAAACGGGGCTCGAGATGGCGGTGAGGAGGGCACATGTACGATAGGGCGAGGTCCCTTGGAGGGAGTGTGCTGAAAGGGGGAGGGGGAGTGGCGGTATCAGTCCGTGGGATGGGACGGGACAGTGCAGGGTTTTTTTCTTTTCTTTTTCATCATGCTTTCTGGTCCTTTTTTCCCTGGCGGGCTCGTCTGCATTTCTGGGCGATGAGAGGGCGGTTTCCCACCAAAACTGAGACTGAAAATCAAGACGGCGGTTCATCCGGCATTGGGACGCACTGCAGCTCTGGCATTGCTGTTGTACGAGGCTTTTTTTGTTTTCTTCTGTCTCCTCTCTCTTCCCTCTTTTCTCCTCTCTCTACCCTTTTCCCTCCTCTCTTCCCTCCTCTCTTCTCTCTTCTCTTCTCTCCTCTCCTCTCTCCTCTCCTCTCTCCCCTCTTTTTTCTCTTCCTCCATCCTGCCTCTCTATGCCCGGCCGACATCGACCCCTTTCTCTCACGATCCATTGACAACAATTTCCATTATTCCCCCCCCCCCCCCCAAAAAAGGCAGCCGGTTAACGACGCACACAACCCAGAGCGCCCCGCCGGGTGGCGTTCGCGGGCGGCCTGCTCAGCCAGCCTCTGTATGGGCCGCGGGCTGCGTCTGTTGGCCCGGGGAGCTGTCCCGGACGGGCGCCTCCTGCATACTCCGTACTCGTACAGTTGTATCTGGCTTCGTCTAGAGAGGCTATCAGCCCCAGGAACCTGGCGCCAGTCCCATCGTGGGCAACGCAGCAAGCAAGGCAGGCACCTGTCCGCCGCGCTAGCGCATGCTCTCCCTGGTCAGGTCTCACCTTGCGACAAGAATGCCCCACAATTCCAATCACAGCCAGCAAAGCACAGACAGTCCCCCCCGCCCCCCAACGCCAACACATCTGCCCCGTCCCCCCAGCACCTTCCCAGCGCCGACGCCACGGCTAGCTTTGGCCTGGACTGGCCCTGCCCGCTCCCCTGGCCGTTGGCACTACCGGCGTATAAAAAGGGGGGCGATGCCCGAGATTGAGATTCGGGCACCCACCTCTCCTCCCCGATCTCCTCGCAGCCTCATGATACCAGACGTCCTGGAGCAACCCTCAACGGCTCTCTCTGTCTGTCTGTCTGTCTGTCTCTCTGTCTCTCTGTCTCTCTGGCCGAGCATCCTTCACGCAGCAGATACCCCGCAAGAGCAGTCGGTGCTCTGTGCGTTGCGCGTTGTGCTTGCTTTCTGCAGAAAGAGTGTCTCTGCCTCGAGGAGCTCTTTGTCCTCTTGGTCTTCCCTTGCTTTGTTTGATCTTTCTTCTTCTTCTTTCTTCTTTGTCCTCCTCTCCTTTTCTTCTCCTTCCTCTTCCTTTCCTTAGCCAGGGGCCTTAGCCAGGGGAAACCCCCCTCCCACCCCCACAATGGCCGACTTCGGCAGCTTGCCCGACGAGCTCGTCGTCGCCATCCTCTACCTCGTGCCCACCACCGACATCGCCGCCGCCGTCCAGCGCGTCTCCCGCCGCTTCCACAGCCTCAGCAACGAGCCCAAGCTGTGGCTCGCCCGCTGCCGCTCCGACTTCATGTTCTGGACCGCCGAGTCGTGGGCGCGCCTCGACCGCGCCAGCAGCGCCAACCGTGGGCCCTGGAAGAAGATGTGGCTCGACCGCATGCGCGGCGACGTCGCCACCGCCCGCCACTTTGAGCAGGCGCTGGCCTCCAAGGTCAACCGCATGGAGCACATTACCGCCATCTGCCGCCGGGGCCTCGACGCCAAGGACTATCTCCTGCGGCAGCACTGCCTGGGCAAGTGCCGGGGCCGGTGCCGCGGCGGCGGGCCCCCCGTCGGCCACGTCCACAGCGCCCTCAACGCCCTCGGCACCAACGGCGGCACCGACGACGCCGAAGACGACTCGCTCGCACGCTGGCACTACGCCGACAAGGCGCTGGGCAGCATCAACCGCGGCCTCGCCATCGAGGAGTGGTGCCGGCTGCGGGAAGACTTGACCGAGCACAACAACCTGGACCGCGCGCTGGGCGCCTTTGACATGTTTGTCCTCCACGACGGCGGCGAGGACATGGACTGGGTGTGTTTCTCTCTCTCTCTCTCTCTCTCTCTCTCTCTCTTCCTTCCGTGCCTCCGACTGACAGCCGCAGATCGAAAGGACCTTTGACCTGCTGGCCAACGACTTCCTGTACGACACCCCCAACTTCCACACCTTGACGGTGCGCGAAAAGGCCTATGCCCTCGTGCGCTGGATCCGCCTGTACAACCTCACCGGCATGACGCGGCCCGAAATCAACTACCGCAACGTGCGCTGCAGCCTCATCGGCCACGCCCTGGCCAACCGGGAACACCCCTCGCTGCCCATCATCTCGAGCGCCATCTTTGCGTGCATCGGCGAGCGCGTCGGCCTGCGGGCGTACTGCACCTCCGTGCCCGGCCATGTGCATGCGACCGTCCTGGCTCCCTGGCACCAGTCCGTGGACGGCGGGTCTGTGCCGGACGGGCCGTCACAGCGCGACTGGCCGTCGCCGCCGGGCCGGCAGCGACGAGAGTTTCCCGACACGGAAGGGGACGACGACGACGACGGCGACGGCCGTCGCGGAGGCAAGAAGGCCGGGCGAAAGGGCAAGTCCCAAGCAGCGGCGGCGGCGGCGGCGGCGGCAGCACCAGAGGAAGCGGCATCGGCTAGGGCAGGTGCAGGAGCTGGAGCAGGAAGCGCCCGCGCAGCGCCGCGGTCCGTATCCGAAGCCGAGTCCCAGCTCCGGCAGGCGTTCCAGCTCTACTCGCTCCCCGACAACGGCGAGCGCATGTTCTTCGACCCGTACAGCAGCAACGACGAGGTCATGCTGCGCGACCTGCGCGACAGCATCGGCGACATGAACTGGGGCGGTGCGGTGGAGAGCCGGGACGCCTTCTTGCTGCCCGCGCCCACGGCCGCGACGGTCCTGCGCGTCGCGCTCAACCTCGAGGCCAGCTGGAAGCTCACGCGGCGGGCGACGCTGGCGCCCGAGCTGGTCGCCCAGGTCAAGTGGCTGCCGCGCGGCGACCCGGACATGAACGTCGAGGCGCTGCTGTACGCGACCCTGTGGGCGACCGTGCTGATGCGCCCGGTCACCGGCGTCGGCTGGGAGCAGCACCTCGACAGCCTGCTGGCGCGCTTCGCCCACGTCTTCAGCGAGGACGCCTGGCTCATTGAGAAGTACATTGTTCCCATCTACGACAGCCACATGACGCTCAAGGTGCTGGATCGCTTCCGGACCCGCCGGATCAATCTGCCCCGCAACGGCGCCGCCGAGGGCGCCGAAGCCAATGCCGACGCCGACGCCCATGCCGATGCCGATGCTGATGCCGACGCCCATGCCGCCGCCGAGGCCGAGGCCGCGGAGCAGCTGCGCGCGCTGGGGCCGCCGCCGCCGCCGCCGGCGTTTGACTACGACGACCCGCAGCTGCAGGCGCTGGTGCAGCAGCACCATCAGGAGCAGCAGCAGCAGCAGCAACAGCAGCAGCAACAGCAGCAGCAGCAGCAACAGCAGCAGCAACAGCAGCAGAACCAGCCGAACCAGCGCCCCGACCGCGACTTGGTGGACCCGCGCATGATGATGAAGCTGGTGCACAACCTGGACCAGCGGAGGCCGGTCGTCAACCGGCGCTACACGCAGGCCATCTGCAACGACGTGCGGTTCAAGGTGGGCCAGGTGTTCCGGCACCGCCGCCACGCCGAGCAGGTCTGCGTCATCACAGGGTGGTCGGCCGACGGCGCCGACCAGCTGCCGGCGCCCAACAACAACATGATGATGGCGGCCGAGGCGTCGGACCTCATCGACCTCGAGGAAGCCGCCGCCGCCGCCCGGGGGGCGGCCGGCCGGGGCACGCCTGGGGCCAATGCCAATGGTGGGGCCAACGGCGCGCCGCGCAAAAAGCCCGTCTTTTACGCGTGCATGCGGCCCGGCGTCGACCGGCAGGTGGTCTCGCAGAAGAACGTCGAGCTCATCACGGACCCGGACGACATTCCGCCGACGCTGTTTTTCTTGGCGGGCAAGTACTTCAAGACCTTTGACCCGGCGACGTGCACGTTTGTGTCGAACATTCGGGAGTTTTACCCCGATGATTGAGGGGGGAGGAAGGGGGGGAGGAGGGGGGGGGGTTGAACAGATCGAGGGCAAACGGGCAAATGGGCAAACGGGAAAAGGTAAACGGGCAACAGGTAAACGGGCAGCGGGGAAACAGGGAAACAGGGGAACAGGGAAACAAGGGCGAAAGGCAACGGGATGAACGAGACTCAAAAAAAGGGGGAGAGGGGAGCTTGAAAAAGAGTCAAACAAAAATGGCAAGGGAAACGAGTTAGGACAGAGTCGGTCCACAAAAAGGGGTGAAGAGCGAGAGGGAGTGAGAATAGGCTCTTTTGATTATTGAATTTTTTTTGATTTTCTTCCCCTCTCAAGAGAGGCGTCTCCAAGGTTTAATATATATTCATACCGCAGATGTTGCCACGTTGTCGTTTTGTTGACGTCTATCAAGGGGAGGGTGTGTGGAGGAGGACAATGAGGGCCTGGCGATTTGCCTGCTTTTTGCCCTCTATTTTTTACAGGTAAATTTAAAAACCCCAAGAAAAAGGGATTCTGATGATAACGCTGTCGTGAGTTTCGTTTTTGTCTCTTTGGTTGTATGTAGCCTTGGTCAGCCCCTTGCACGCCCCCCCCCCCCCCAAAAAAACGCCCCGATGCAGTGAAGAAAGAGAATATGAGAGTACAACGGTGACAGCAGCGACAACAGTGACAGCAGTGGCAGCAGCAGCCAAGAGGCCCTCTCCCCCCCTCAAAGACCGTCCAGCGGCTCGTCTGGCTCGCCCGTCGCCAGCTGCCGCAGCACGCCCTTGTCGGCCAGCTTCGTCAGCCAGCTGTGCACCGCCGGCGTGTAGTCGCCTTTCCGGGCCGCTGCCCGCCGGATGCCGCCATCGTCGTCGTCATCGTTGTTGGCGTCCGTGTAGGCGGCCGTGTCTGCTTTCCCCCCTCCCTCTCCCACCGCGGCTCTCTTTTTGTGGCACAGCGCCAGCAGGCTGAACACGGCCGTCTCGTCATACTGCGCATAGTCCTGCATGCGCGCCGCAATGCGCTCCCGCGCCATGCTCGTCCAGTCGCCGTCAAAGGGGCCTAGAGAGAAGAAGGCAGTCGTTAGCGGGGGGACGACCGTGTGATGCCACGAAGCGGGTTGTTTCTTTTTTTTGTTTCTATGGTTCTGCCCCCCCCTCGTCCTCCCCCCCCCCCCCCCCCCCCGGGCCGTATGCAAAACTCACCCAGTCTGAGAGGCTTCTCCTGCATGCCGTTGAGCTCCCACACGTCGCTGCCCATCGGGACGTAGGCAATAAAATGGAACGCGGCGTCCTCCTTGTTGCTCTTCTTCGCCGCCGCGGCCTTTTTCCGTTTCCGCGTGGCAGCAGATGCTTTTGCCGGCCGTCGGGCGCTTGTGCTGGTGCTGGTGCCGGCACGGCTGTGGCCGCCTCCGCCGTTGCTGCTGCTGCTGCTCTTGCCGACGTCTTCCCACTCCCTCTTCAGATGGGTGTCGGAGATGAGCATGTCGAGGCGGCGCGCAAACGAGTTGTGCTTGGCGCGGATCGTGGCGTCGGTGCTCAGCAGATGGCCGCGGAGGGCCGGGTGCAGGTGCTGCGTGGCGGCCTTGAAGCGCGCCAGGTGGTCGCCCAGACACAGCCGCGGGCAGTTCATGGCAATGTTGAGCATGGCAATCGTGCCGCACGCGTTGGACGTAGTCTGCGACGCGGGTCAGAGAAGGAAGGGGAGGGGGGGGGGGGGGGAGAAAAAGATGAGGAGGAGGAAAGGGCCCCGAAAAGAGTCACAATCTCGCCTCTCTTTTTTTGCTCGTTCTTACCTGGTTGGCAAACCACAGGCTGTCTGGGCAGTCTTCGCGGACTTCGTCCTCGTCCTCTTCCACAAACTTGTACAGGAAGATGAGGCCCAAGGGGTCCCTGCCAGAAAGCCAGTTAGCGTTACGGCGCAATGCCCCCCCCCCCCCAAGCCAGACATGCCACGACCGATGGTGGACCTACGGGAGATACGATATCGACTCCTCGTCCACGCCAAAGAGCTCCTGGACAACGGCATCGTGCACGCCCAGCTCGCTCAGAATAAAGTTGAAGAATGCCTGCAGCCCCAGTTAGCCCGAGCCGTCCGCGAGTGGGCCGAGTGCATCCCTGGCAAGAGAGAGAAGGGGGACGGGGGGGAGGGGTAGGGAGAGTGCCCCGTACCGGCTCGGATTCTATGTCGGTCCAGCCTTGCCACTCCTCGAGCTCCTCGGCGGTGATGGGCGCAAACAGCCTCTCGTAGAGACGGTCCCGCGCGGGGACGGACTCCGCAGCAGCGTCCCCGACCGCCATGGCCGCCGTTGTCGCCGCCGCCTTGGCGGCAGCCGCTCGCCGGGGCCGCTGGGCAACCGTGGCAGACGCGCGCGCCATGCCGTTGCCGTTGGCGCCCACGTCGCTGGCCGGCGCCGGCGCCGCCCTCTGCCTCTTGGCCGCCGGCGGTGGTGAGGCACTGGCAGACGCCCTGCGAGGCATCGTGGGCGCGCTCGTTTGTGGGGGAACGTCTCTGGACGACCTGGGCCGTCTAGTATGCCGGCTGGCGATGCTGGGCGGACGGCGGAGGACGGCAAGACGCGAAAGCGGTCGCAGGATGCACCATGGCTGCTCGCCTCACACGGTGGCGGGTCGCCTGTCCGTCCGTTGGTCGGAGTGCGCTGTGCGCCGTGAAACGGGGGTGTTCAGAGCGTTGGATGCGAGTCGGTGGACGGAGCATTGTCTGGAGCGTCTGCCTCTCTTTCTCTCTCTTCCTCTGCGTGTGTGTGCGTTGTGTGTTTGGGTGTGCGGTGTTGTGCACTAACACTGCTGGGGAGCTTCGTCGACGCACTGTGGAAGTGTACCGTGTGGCACGGAGACTAGAGACTGTGCCCTGCCTGCCTGGCCGGGCCCGCTTTTCCCAGCGCTGTTCCTGGGCCTGCTGGCCAATGGCAGCGCCTGACAGGCAAGGCGCCTGTCTGCAAAAAAATATTGCTGCTCCCTGGAACGCAGCGCGTCGTTGACGTGAAGGGAAGCTTCACAGAAGGCTAAACGAAGACGAACCTCCCCCCTCGCAACCTCCAGAGAGCACCGGTGTCTCGCAACCACAGCCCTCTACGCGACGCCTCTAGCACGGCCCGAACTGTACGACGCATACAACGAGCCGCCGGCCACGGAAACAGAAGCCAGAATCCCCAGCCCGCCCGTCGTGCGGACAGCTCGTCGTCCCTTGCTTCCGCCAGCATCACGACGGATGCTCCTCGGGTGTTGAAGCCTTTTGACACGCACAGCGTCGCGCCCTGCTTCGACCCTCCCCCCTGGACTCCCCTGCGCTCCCTCGCACTGGGGATGCCATGAGCGCAACGCCTCGAGTGCGCTCCGGCGCCTTCCCACAGACGCCCTCGACCGTCCGCGTCGGCCGCGGCGCGCCACCAACACCCTCCCCCAGCCCGCCTGTCGATGACGGCCGGCGACGGTCCGTCTCGGGGCCGCGGCCGCTGTTTGCGTCTGCTCGCCCCTCGAATGCCTCGATCCGCGGCGTCGACACCAGCAGAAACCCCATCGCAGCGCCCGCCGCCGGCGCGCGCGGCGCCGCACCGCCGGCCGGGCCCCTCATCCCGCTCAACATTATCGACGCCCCGACACAGCGCTTCTATGCCGTCGCCATCTACATCGGCCTCGTGGCCTGGAAGTGCTACGACTGGGTGCAGCTGGTGGAGGACAATGCCGGGTCGTTCTGGCTCTTCCTCAAGTGGATCGGCCTCGACTTCTTGTTCCTGTTCGGCCTGCCCGAGCTGCGCATCCCCTGGCTCGAGCTGTCGCAGCCCGTCGTCATCTTCTTCTTTCTCGGCCACGTCGTGACCGACTACCTGCTCATGTTCAACATCGGCGTGCCCTGGCACGCCTGGTTCCTCGGCCTGCTCAAGGTCTTTTACGACCGCGAGCTGTCCATCTCCGAGCACTACGTCAAGGCCTCCAGCATCCTGCAGAACTCGTCGCTCATCTCCGGCCGCCAGATCATCAACATCCTGCCCGAGGGCTCTGCCGTGCTGAACCCCGACGGCCTGCCCTTCTGCATCGGTGGCGGCGGCAGCGGTTACGCCAGCTACGGCGGCTACGGCGGCTACGGCGCCGGCGGCAGCGGTTCCGTGGCAACCACGGCGTCCCTCCCCCTCTACTTCAACGCTACCGTGCCGGCCGAGGTCGAGCTCGTCCGCATCGATCTCGACAGCAACGAGGAGGAGACGCTGCGCCTCACCCGGAACCAGCTGCGCGAGATCGCGAAGCTCGTCAAGCGCCAGGAGACCGCCGCCGACGGCACGCTGGCTCCTGTCCGCTACGATGTGCCGGTCAAGAAGACGGGCGCCTACCGTCTGGGCCGCGTGCTGGACGAGTACAAGCTGGACGTGCAGCGCCCGAGCCCCTTTTCGTTTGTCGTGTCCTGCCCCAGCGCCAAGGTCGGCGGCGGCGCCGCCCCGTCGTCAAAGCAGTCGCCGTGGTCGTCCTCCTCTGCGTCCTCGACCGGCCCCGTCAGCCGCTGCCACGGCGACCTCTCCAACCTGCTGCTCGAAGTGGACGGCACGCCGCCGCTCAAGATCGTCTACAGCCGCACCATCAACGGCAAGGACCACAGCTTCCATTTCCAGAGCCTCCAGCCCGAAGGCTTTGTGTCCCCCCTCCTGGGGACGCTGCCGCCCCGCTCCTCTGGGTCGTCGTCGTCGTCGTCGTCCGCCGCCCTGACGCCGAGCCAGCAGGAGGCGCTCGGCTCGGACACCGTGATCGCCGCGGCCAACTTCCCGACTGAGGGCGACGCCGACATCTCGTGGGCACGCTCCCGCCGCGTGACCGTCGGCCTCAACGAGACCATGCATGTGGGCGGCGAGTGGCGCTACTCCATCGACGAGGTCCACGACGCGTTCGGCAACGTGGCCAAGTACAACGAGCCCGCCGAAGACCACGACGTGCGCCCGCGCCCGTCCAAGCACCTTGTGCAGAGCTTCTTGGTGCGGGAGCGGCCGCGCATCCGGCTGCAGGGCTGCGACCTGCGGCAGCCTCTCAAGGTCGCCCGCGGCAAGTCGACCAGCTTCCCCGTCCGCTACGACATCCCCGGCGTGCGCCGGCCCGAGGACGGCACGGCCCACACGCTGGCGTGGCAGTTCTCGCCCATCGACACGCTGACCAAGAGCGGCGACCACGGCGACGTCGTGGCGACGGAGACCTTTTACGCGCGGCATGCCGACGAGCTGCCGACCATCTCGACGCCCGGCCTCTACACGCTCAAGTCGGTCGCGTCCGACTGGTGCGAGGGCGAGGTGCAGGAGCCGGCGGCGTGCTTGCTGCTGAACCCGCTCGAGCCCAAGCTCGCGGTGCGGTCCGAGGGCATCCCCGACAGCTGCGGTGGCAACTCGATTGGGCTGCGCGTCGACCTGGACCTCGTGGGCACGCCGCCCTTTGTGGTGCGCTACGACGTCAGCTCCAACGGCGCCGTGCGCAACGAAAAGGTCCGCATCCCGGGCATGCGGTACCAGCTCGAGCTGGTGCCGCGCGTGGCCGGCAACCACCGGTACATTTTCCGGTCCATCGACGACGCCGTCTACAAGGGCCAGCCGCTGACGGGCGCCGACATGGCGCTGGAGCAGAACGTGAAGCCGGCGGCCCGCGCGTCCATCGACCACCCCACGGGCAAGGTCGCGGCGTGCCTGCAGGACGCGGTGGGCGCCGACGTCGCGCTGTCGGGCGAGGCGCCCTTTGCGCTCGAGTACGTGCTGCTGCACGAGGGCAAGCGCCGGTCGTTCAAGCTCGACAACATTGACACGTTCCGCTACCGCATCGAGACGCCGCCGCTCGCGCAGGGCGGCGAGTACACGCTGGCGCTGACGAGCGTGCAGGACCGCAGCGGCTGCCGCACGTTCCTGCAGGGCACGGGCGGCGAGCTCAAGATTGCCGTGCGCCGCCAGCGGCCGCGCGCGTCGTTTGGCGTCATCGAGAACAAGCGCCGCGTCTCGGTCGTCGAGGACGCGTCTGTGCGGCTGCCGCTGCGCCTCACGGGCGAGGGGCCCTGGCGCGTCTCGTACCAGAACCTGGGCACTGCTGCTGCTGCTGTCGGCGTCGACAACGGTCAGCCCATCCAGCCGCCGCCGCCCGGCCCGCTGGTGACGCGGACGCTGCGCTCGGGCAACGATTTCCTGCAGGTCGACGGGCGCGGCCGGTACGAGATTGTCGACGTCACCGACAACCAGTGCATCGGCGTCGTGGACGAGTCGGCCGCGGTCTTTGAGGTCGACTGGTTCCCGCGGCCCACGCTCTCGTTTGTGCAGACGGATGCCATTGTCGAGGATCCGGGCAGCAGCAGCAGCAGCAGCAGCAGCCTGTTTGTCAAGCAGGATGTCTGCGAGGGCGACGTGGACGGGTTTGAGATTGATCTCCGAGGTAGGCCCCTCCTTCCCGTCCCCCTTTCAGTGTTCTTTTTCATTTCCTTTTTTTTTTTGGTGACGCCACGCTAACCACACGAAAGGCTCTCCTCCGTATCATGTCGAGTACGATGTCCGCCACAAGCCGGCCAAGGGCTCGCAGAGCTCGCTCATCCACAAGCAGCTGGACGCGGCTCTGGGCCGCGCCTCGATCCAGATGGACACCAGCCGGGCGGGCACGTACCGCTACGAGTTTGCGCCCCCGGCCGACAGCCTGTATAACAACAACAAGGCGAGTTCGGGGTCGGGGAGCGGCAGACACGGCAGCGGCAAGAAGAATGCGGGGGCGCTGGTCCTGCAGCAGACGGTCTATGCCAAGCCGACGGCGGCGTTCGCCAAGGCCGGGCAGTCGTTCAAGTACTGCATGGCGGAGCAGGCCAACGAGGACCGCATCCCCATGGTGCTGACGGGCGTGCCGCCGTTCTACGTGGAGATGGAGATCAAGCACCAGAGCGGCGCGCTGGCGGAGACGTACCGCGTGCCGTCGATCATGAGCCACACGTACGACCTGCAGATCCCGCGCCAGTACCTGCAGCCGGGCACGCAGCAGGTGCGCATCCGCAAGGTGCGGGACGCGCGCGGCTGCCAGCAGAAGACGGACGACCTCGTGGGTGGGGGTGGTGGTGGGGGTGGCTCGTCGGGTCCGTCCAGCGGCCAAGCCGCCGCCTCCTCCTCCTCCTCCTCCTCCTCCTCCGCCTCCGTGCAGGTGCAGCTGTTCGAGGCGCCGACGATCTACGCGCTCGAGTCGCGCACGGACTACTGCGTGGGCGAGCGGATCAGCTACACGCTGTCGGGGATGCCGCCGTTTGACGTGTGGTACACGTTTGGGGGCGTGGCGCGGCGGGGCAGCTCGGCGACGACGACGTTCCGGCGCGTGGCAGAGGCGCCGGGGGCGTTTACGATTACGGGGATCAGCGACAAGGCGTCGGAGTGCCGGGCGGCGGTGAATCTGACGCGCGTGATCCACCCGCTGCCGTCGGTGCGGGTGTCGCAGGGGCGCACGGCGCGCGTGGACATCCACGAGGGCGGCGCCGTGGAGATGGTGTTTGAGTTTGGCGGCACGCCGCCCTTTGAGTTTACGTACACGCGCAGCACCAACGCGCGCAAGGGGCAGCGCAGCCAGGTTCTGGAGACGCGGCACGACATCTCGTACGAGCACAGCAAGACGATCCGCACGAGCCAGGAGGGCACGTACGAGGTGGTGGCGATCAAGGACCAGTTCTGCGCCTTCTCGACGCAGCGGGGCGCCGAGGGCGCGGACGGCGGCAAGAAGCGGACGTGAAGCGATGTGTTTAGGGGGGGGGGATCTGGTGAACCCGCGGTAATGTCTTTTGTCTTTTTGTCTGCTGGTTTTTTTCTCATGTGTTTTCTCGCGCTGCCAGTCTCGTCCGTCTCGTCTTGTGTGTGTGTGTGTTTTTCTTTTCTTTTCTTCTTTTCTTCTTTTCTCTTTTCTCCGTCTCTACTTGTCTTTTTTCTGTTCTCCTCTTTTTTTTTGCATAAGCAGGGCGTTGGGAAAAAATAAACAATACACACTGTTCGTTCTTTGTGCATGTACAGCGCTCCATGGCCCCCCATGCGCATCACCGAACTGTTCTTGCTTTGATCCTCGCCGGCCTCTCATGTTCAGCGCCTTGGCTCTGGGGACGGGTCTCGGAACCGGGACCGGGTTTGCACTGGCCCCGGCAACGTCTCCAGTCGATCGTTTACCCAGTATACCATACCATACCATACGAATCATGTCCCCCATTGCAAGGCCGTTGCCTCTCGTACCCGAGAGCTTACCTTTCGTCCTATGGGTGACAGAGCGGCCGACTACTACTACGCTTGCCCCCGCCCCTCTACCACCCCTCCTCCTCCTCCGCCTTGCGGGAAACGACGCTGTGGGGACTGAACCTTTGGGGGGGGGGGCTTGTTCCTGCAGCTGCTTCGTGTGCCGCCGCCTGACAGCGGGACGGGCGTCGTTAGTGTGGCTCGCCGACAGTTACCAGCAGGTCGGGAGTGTCATGGTGCGTCGTCCAGTCGCGTGGTCGTGTTCCCCGTGCTCCGAACCCTGTCGGTGACAGGGACAGTTGTTCTGCTGGGTCCTGTGTGCATTGCTGCAGCAGTGGTATGAGCGGCTGCGAGCCGTGCGGCCCGTACCAAGCCGGTACGTAGTACCAAACCTTTTCCGAGGACGGTAGCTGAGGCTCGAAAGAAAGTAGAAAAAGGCAAAGGAAGGGCAGAAGGGGGGGAGAAGGTGAGAGGGTCGAACAGGTTCTAGAACTGGAGCTGCATCCGTCAAAGTAAACAAGGACTACGTGGAAGCAGGGGTTCTTCCACTGCCCCCCCCTTTTCCTTTCCCTCCTGTATGCTTATGCTACGTTGGGTATCTCGGCTGCGTGCCAAGGCGGAGGCTGCTGGGAGGGTTCCGCGGTTCAAGGATGCTCGCCATGTGGAGGAAAGGGGGGTGGGGTGGGATGAGAGACATCGTGAACGTGGCTCGGTGTTGAAGAGGGGAGGGGGGGGGGGGGGGCAGGGCGGTGGGCTGTCCAGAATGGGAGGCAACCACGTCTGCTGGCAGCCAACGGAGCCGATTGACGTCGGCCCATTGTGCGTCCAGCTGGGGGGAAACGGTGGTCTAGACCGTGGGAGACGCGGCTCTCCGTCTCTCCTCCATTGACGAAGCCATCTAGACGAGGCTGGCCTTGTTTTCGGATGGCAGCTGGAGGGGGGTGGAGGGGGGAAACATTCCTGTCCACTCAGACCAGAAAGAAAGACGCTTAATGAGCCTGTAGAGATTGGCCCATCGCATCGTAAGAGCCCAGGGAGGCTGAGAGGACCAAGGGAAGCGGGCGACATCCAGGAGGAGCTTGCCGGCCGGGTGCGCTAACGACGAAGGGGGAGCCTCGCATCCGCTTTTCCCCAGCTGCGGGAGCGTGCTGATAACGTATGATGCCATCGGTTTGGCTTTCCGGCAGCTTGGGTCGGGGGGCCCGTGTGGTCCACGATGGCGTTTCCTCTTCTGTTCTTCTTTTCTCCTTTTTCTCCTTTTTTTCTTTTTTGTTTGGCTGGTGGTGGGATATAAATATGGGCTGTCGCGGTCTAGACCGGTCTCTCGACCCACCGACCGACCCCCCCCCCCCCCCTCTCCCCGGGGGCGTGGGCGGGGAGCTCGTGGGAGGTGTTCTAGAAGCCGGGGGACCAGGGGACCATGGGCAAAAAGGAATTCTGTGCGTTCGACGTGCATATCTCGTGCTTTGGACGTCGAAAATGCGGCGCTGTTTGCCCCCCCCCCCCTGTGTCACGGCGTGGCCGCCTGCCTGACGCGACCAACATCCTCCGCGTGACAGCCGCGCGCAACATCGTGTCTCACGAGCGTGCAGGACGATGGCAAGCGGCAGACGGAGTGTCCAGACGGAGTGTCCAGACGGAGTGTTCAGACGAGCACGTTGGTGGATCTCTGGGACATTTTGACTGGTTTTTGCCGTCTCCGCGGCCCCGCGTCCCCTGTGCGTCCCGTCTCCGTGAGGCAGACGCCCCCGCTATGAAGAGTCCACAAAGTATCTCACAAAGATAGACTTGTCGGCATTGCTGCTGCAGGTGACAGCGGGTAGGGACGGCCGCAGCAACAGAGACCGTCTGGCCCTGTTCTGCGCTCCAGCTCGAGACCAGCGACTCCCGGACTTGAGCTGTCGCGCACGGGATCGCGAGGGACACACATCTGCGGTCGCCGTCCAAGAAACGCGGCATAAGGCGGCTGTGTGCTATGTGCTGTGTTCAACACTCTTGCCGGCGACTATGACCGGGTGTTCGGCACTGGCTGGTGCCTGTCTTATTACGAGTGGAGAGACACGGCGCAGATGAAGGATGCTGGGCTTGTGGAGCTGCCCGTCGTCGCCAGTCTCATCTTACAGCCGACATTGCTGGCCAGCACCCCTGGACTTGCACGGAGGCCGAAGGAATGCTTGGGGCCGCGCCCTCCCTGGCATGCAGGTCCCAAGGGTTAGGTGTGTTAAAAGCGCCCCAGCGTCCGCCGTTCGCAAGGCGTACTCGCGCCAGTAAGATTGTGTCTTTGCGTCGCTCATCTCACGACGTCATGCCGGCATGGCCCCCTTTCTTGGGACAGTGTGTAAGATACCAGAACGATACATCGGAAGAAGCGGTCCGTTGTCGACTCCGCGGATATGTCCCCCTGCGTGTCCCTGGTGTTTGTGCATAATTGTCTTCCGGGGCACACATCGTGGTCATTGTGAGCGGCAAATCCTTCGACAATGAATGTAGAAAAAGTGCCGTGTCTGCTCTCCCCTTCTCTCGCTCGCCCGAGCACAATGCTGTTGTCCCCCCTCCTCTCCCCCCTTGCGTCGGACGCCTTGTCCTCGCCGTGCTCCGTCATCGACACATGTCGCGTTTTTGGCGTCTTCCGGCGGCCATGGCGTTCGTGGCGTTCATGGCGTTCATGGCGTCGACGGGCACCCGTCCCTCGGGACCGCCCAGCCGCAGGGTGCTCGAAGCGAGAATCGAGCGAGGGTCGACCGGCTGCCTGCGTCTCTCCGTGTCCCACGCAGCCTGCAGCAGTCAAGGGAACCATCGCAGGGCATCTGCGGCCAGACACGGGTCTAGAACACACACACATGCACAGGAAAAGGTGTCACCCTCTCTGTCGTCATATTTCTCTTGTCGCCTTTCCCTTTCTTCGATGCCGGTGGCGGGGACTTCGCTGGGGTTGGTCTGACAGGTGGTTGCAGCTAAGTTCTGCTGAAAAGAACCGCAAGCGAGCTCGACAAAGACAGGTTGGGCAAAAAAGGACCGGCCCCTGGCTGTGACGGCCGGTTCCAACGCCCTCCGTCTGCCGCGATGGGAGCGCGACGGAAATCGCCAGGGACTTTGCGAGGCACTTTGTCAGGCAGCGTCGCGCGCAGTACTCCGTACTTCGACGGACTTGCAAGATAAGATACATAGTTCATACTCCGCACAGGTCGGCGTCGGAACTTGGCTGGGTTAGGAAAGGCACGTCGCTTTCCTCTCCAGGCGCGCTGCGCGGAGCACCACCGCGCTCTGCCCCCCAACAGAAAGAGCGACGCAGTCGCCACGCACGACGTACCCACACCCACCGCCCTCACCGGAAGGCGCGCCAGACCGCTCCCAGATAAGATCGGCACGCCCTTTTTGCCAGATCCCGCATGCTCCGCGGCTGCCATTTGCACCATTCCCAGGCAAATTGGTGCACAACCCTGGGCGAATGCATACCTTGCGAGTAATGCATATTCTGTACGTAGTCTGTATCTTACCGTCGGCCGCGTATTGGAAAACCTCGGACGGATACAGCCCTCCAGGACGGCGTTGTGGAAGGCGCGCTGTCAAAGACTGGAAAGAGCGACCTGCGAGTTCGAATACGACGTACGGAGATACCTGCGCGCGCTGCAAATAACTTGGCCATGCCCCACAACGACTTGCACCTTGGCAGGGTCCACTTTGCACAAGGGCCCCCCCCTCCCCTTCTGTTTCCCCGTCTAACCATTACGAGTCCCCCATCGAGATGAAACTCGTCCTGCCAAAACTGCCATACGCTGCCGTCTCGTTAAGCATATTGTCTTTTTCGTTTGTTTTTGCCGTTGCGGGTGGGCTGCAGACCCTCCATGCATTCCCTTGGTTTGTTTCTCTCGTTCCTTCGCTCCTTCCTCACCTAACCCTCCTTCCTGTCAGCGGCGGCGTGTGGGTTAAAAAGAGGGGACGTTCCTTGCTCTTGCCGCGCATGGCGGGTGGCTCTTGCCCCGGCTTGCCAACGTTCCGTCGAGCTCTGCGTTTTGTGCACCCTCGTTGTCTACGGAGTACGTCTCGTACGCAGAGTCGACCCTGCCGTGCGCACATCGTAGCTTTCCATTACGGGCAGGGGCGTCTGTTCGCCACGGTCGCAACTGCCTCGTGCCGTTCACATGCCCCGTCGTAGAGTGTCAACGTTGGCATTGCCTCCTCGTATTGCGTACAGATCGGATCCGTTTCTCATCACCACCTCTACTCCGTAGACAAACATCGTGACCACTCGGCACTCGCCCCCCCCCCCCCCCTTCGCAATCCTTCCAGCTTGCCGCCGTCCTCCGCGACATTGGGAGTTGCGGTGCCATCCGCTGTCGACTCTGCCGTTCGAAAAGTGGCCTCCCCCCGCTCTGTCTCGGACGGCGGAACATCCCAATCTCTTTCTCTCTCTCCTTCTCTCCTCCGCCTCACGCCCCCCAGAACCAAGGAAACCCCCATCTCGATCGGCCTGTGCTGTCTCTGCCCTCTGCCAGCCAAAGTGGGGATCTGAGGGTCCCGTCTGAAAAAAAGCCAGGAAACAGGGCGGCCCGCGCTGCACAGACTCTTCGACAGTGTGACTTGGGCTGGCTTCCAGAGTGTCCGACGTCTACGATCCAGCGCGGCGCACAAAGTGGCATGTGTGGTACTGTGGCATTATGAACGGGCAATTCCATGTGACCTGCACTCCCGCGAGGTCCCCTTGTTGCTTTGTGCCACGGAACTGCTCCCGCTCCTCGCAATAGGCTGCGCTCTCACCCTTTGCCTGCGGGGAAGAACAGAACGCAAAGGGCCAGGCCACGCTTGGCAGGGCTTTGCTCGAGCTGCACGCCACCCCTGCGCACGCCCGATCACGTCCGGCACCCAGCCTGCTGCACAGCGTCCAAACGGTCAATACGGGCAGCACGGGCCTACGGACGGACAGACAGACAATACGCACTTTGCATGCGACGTCTCGGAACATCCACCGCAAGGGGGGTTCGAGAACCCCGGCCAAGCCCTTGATTGTCCAGTCCAGTCCCCCGGCCGCCATTGTTCGAGAAACGAACGAAGCCAGACACCAACTCTAGCTGCCCACTATTCCACTATTCTCTCCATAGCCAATCCTGGCCCGGCGGGTTCACGCTGCCTCTCCCCCCCTCCTCCTCCTCCTCCCCCCAGTCTTTCTTTCTCCTCTTTTTGTTTTCTTCAAAGAACGCTTTCCCAGCTGGCTTTTCCCGTCTGGTTTCATTCTTTCTTCCTCCGTGCGTCTCTGGGGACCCTTTGACAAAACGCAACGGCCTCCTCGCGTTTCGGCCCTCTACGACCACCACCACAAGAGCCAATCCCGCCCTCCCCTCCCAGCGCATTTCCTTCCGCATTGGCACCTCGCGCGCACTTTCGCCCTTTCTCCCCCCCCTCGTGTACATCAAGCGCATTCCCTTTCCTATCTTGGATTTCCCGCCGCCGAACTCGCCCGCTTCCACCAGTGCCGACGAGTGCCGTCTTCTTCTCCGGAGTGTCTGTCTCTGTCGCCTCGGTCTCGATCCCGATCCCGAATTGCGACGCCAACGCCCGCCTTCGTCTCGCGGCCGATACGAGCCCTCTGCGTCCTGGTTTTATGAAACGTCGTCGCAACCATGCCGCCGCCGTCTGACAGCGACCTGGCTTCGCAGGCCGCTGCGAACAGCTCCAGCGATTTTGTATGACCACACCGCACCTCTCCCTCGGTCTTCGGTATCGTGTTCTTGGGCTGCGCCTGCAAGCAATGGAGCGTGGAGTGCCGTTGTTCGTCCGTCGCGGAAGTGCCCCTGCTAATCACATCCTTTCACCTTTGCTCCGTGTAGGTTCGCAAGCTCTACAAGTACGACACCGCCACCTCTGCGTTTCTTCCTCAACCCTGCGGGTGGCATCCGGTCCCCGGCGTCACCGCACTGCCCCCTTTGCGTTCTTCGACTGTCCACCAGGCCAGGCGAGACGGCCTTCTCTGTGGACGGGACCCGGCTGACGTTGTGTTACCCCCTACCCTTAGGATGCTCGAGGATCCCGCGTACAACTCCGTAGTTCGCTGGGGGAACGATGGCGCCAGTTTCGTTGTGTTAGAAGTATGTCCTGTGCTTTCCCGAGTTGTTTCTTTCCGCTCCCGGGGGCTTCCAGTTGCATTTCGAATTGATCTAACCTCGCCTGTCTCTTCTCCTCTCTCGCAGAACGAAACGTTTACAAAAACGATATTACCAAAGCATTTCAAGCACAGCAATTTCGCGAGCTTTGTCCGTCAGCTAAACAAGTACGACTTTCACAAAGTCCGGCACAATGACGAGACCGGCCAGTCCACGTACGGCCAAGGGGTACGTTCCTGCAATCACATCACCATTGCCCTACGCGGCCTCTCTTCTTCGCGTCTTGCGATTGCTGACAGACACATCCTCTGCCGCCCGACAGGCCTGGGAATTTAAGCATCCGGAATTCCGGCAGCACAAGAAAGACAACCTGGACAACATCCGGCGAAAGGCGCCCACCGCACGGAAAGTGACCGTGGCGGAGGAGCCCTTCCCCGCGACCCAGCAGATAGCGCTGCTGAACGACACCCTCGCGGCCACCCAGCACCAGGTCCAAGCGCTGCAGGAGCAGTACACACAGATCGCCCAGACGAACAAAGTTTTTGTGGACGAGCTGCTCTGCCTCCAGAAGATGGTCAAGGCCCAACACCAAGTCCACACAGAGCTCATCAACCACTTAAACAAC
This sequence comes from Ophiostoma pallidulum, assembly GCA_019925425.1. Taxonomy (NCBI): domain Eukaryota; kingdom Fungi; phylum Ascomycota; class Sordariomycetes; order Ophiostomatales; family Ophiostomataceae; genus Ophiostoma; species Ophiostoma pallidulum. The sequence goes on along the minus strand of JADHKO010000039.1, from coordinate 18,986 downwards.
GTTGACGAGCAGCGCCGTCGCAGCAGTCGGCAGTCGGCCCACCCGAATCACTCGCCGCACGGAACGACCAACCAGTACCACCATGCGGCTGCCGGCACTGGCCTGGGGATGCTTCCCGACAGCGCGGACGAGCCCGCCGTCGAGCTGCGCCGTGCGCGCGAGATCCTGAACAACGTGGCCACCGACTCCGTTGCGGACCGTGAGCTCGAACGCCTCACCGCCCTGTTCCAGGCCACGGCTGGCAACTCGCCGCCCGAATCGGTCGGGTCGTCCTCTGCCGTCTTCACCGCGCCCGGCTCTGCCGGTGTCGCGATGGGCATGAACGACATCAGCGACATGCGCCATCTGGTCTACCCGGTCGGCCAAAATGCCGGCATTGACCCGTTCCACGCCGACCACATCAACAACATTCCATACACTCGCCCACTGAGCAACCCCAATGCTGTCGAGGTGCCGCAAATACCACCGCCGCCAAAAGATGTTGGGGGCACGTTATGGGGCCTCCGGAAGCCCAAGATCCTCCTGGTGGAAGACGACAAAGTCTGCGCGAGAATTGGTGCCAAATTCCTGTCACAAGTCGACTGTAGCGTTGATATTGCTGTACGTTCCATCTCTCACCACTGTGTGCTGCTGCTGCTGGGGACAATCCAGAGTCGGAATGTCTTTGCTAATTGTTGTGTTGTATGCAGAGAGACGGTTCTGAGGCTGTGGCCAAAGTCAATCAAGATGCGGAGCGTTACGATCTCATCTTTATGGACATTATCATGCCCGTATTCGATGGTGTGTCTGCCACGGCCTGTATTCGGATTGCTTCGCCCCGAGTTCCTATTGTTGCTATGACTTCCAACATTCGGAGTGAGGATATTGCCACGTACTTTCATTGGGGTGAGTCTTTATTATTTATTTTACTTTCTTTTTCTTTCTTCTCCAATGTTTTTTTTTGGGGGAGGGAGTGTGGCAGGGGTGGCAAACGTAGGTTTCAATGTCGCTGAAGCGGGGGCTAACTATTTTTTTTTTCTTTTGTAGGCATGAACGATGTGCTGGCCAAGCCGTTCACAAAAGAGGGCATGGTCCGAATTCTTAGAAAACACCTTCCATATCTGTTGAAGAATCCGCCACCGCCAGGGACGAGCGAAGACCTGGGTCCGACAGCTGGCGGCAACCCACAGTCGGGGTACGTCAACGCTGCCAATGTGGCTGGCCTGAGCGCCATTCAGACGGCGTCCGGCCTCGGCAGCGTCAAGTTCGAAACGACGCCGATCCCGTCGCCAGCGACGTCGTCTTCGTGGCACTCGCCAGGCCCTGGCCAGCTCCAGAGTGCCTCTCCCAACATGGAAGCCGGGGGCGGCTACATGGCGGCTTCGGTGAACGGCGCTGCCGGTGGCCCTCCACGACCCGATTTCCAGAGCGGCCCGTCACCAGGGATGGGCAGCACGCCATTGCGCAACATGGCGGAGACCATGTCCAGCGACGACCGGCCGGAGAAGCGGCAACGGCTGTACGGCCCGGCACAATACTCATAACGTGGACAGACCGGGGGAAGCTCCCCTATTTTGTCTTCTTCTCTCGTGCTTTCTCCTTTTGTGGCATTTTGCCGTCTCATCTTTTCGACTTTTGTTTTTGATTAACCTGCCATCGATCAAATAATGCCTGCGGAACCAGAACCAGAGACTGGGGTTTTGGGGGGGGAAGGTGCTTGGGCGGCTGGGAGCTCTGTTTTATATATAGATCTGGCGAGGACACTCTGGTTGTTCTGCTCCGTGGGAGAGACTGGGACATGGGTTTAAACAAACGGCGTTCTGGTTGGGGAAGGGGGAGGGGGGCGCGATATATACCGTCATGGATATCCCAAAGGCGAGACTGGGGGGCGGGGACGGAGGGGACAGGGGAGGCATTCGTGCATCATAGCTTTCAAAATGGAACGACATTTATACGACCAGGCATGTGTGGCTCCTGGCTTTTCCTCTTGAACAGCCCACGGCCCTCCTCCGAGCTCTGTATCCTCCCACAGCCTTGTTCTCATTCTGAGATGGCCTTGCCCTGTTCCGTCCTGAACGACTTGGCAAGCTGGAAAAGCGTTTGCTGCGATGGTCTTGAACGACCCTACTATCAGACAAGAGGAAAAACAGAAAGGCAAAACAAAAAACAAAAAGAGATTGACCAAAGGCCACGGTCATGACGGCCTGTTGGTTCGGCGTTTCGCATGTTCCTTCCCCTCTCGGCGCCTGCATGCACGTAACGGGGCGGCGAAACCTGCTCCCCTTGGGGGCAGGCTCCCCCACCCCCCACCTAGAACTAGAAATGTTCACACTGCGGAGTCGGTTGACTCACACAACCAACGACTTGTTCCTGCAGCGCGAAAAGCCAAAGAAGAAAAAAAGCAATTAAAATAGACCACCACCACCACCCAGCCTCGCAACCGTTCCCAGGCTTGTTCCCGCCAGAAACAAACGTCCCTCGCTCGCGCCCACCCCCCCCCCCCCTCCTTCTCCCCCCGCGCGGGCTGCTCGCACACCTCTTTCGTTTTCAACTTCTTGTACTTTCCATGTCACAGGCGAACAAGAAGGCCGGCGCCGGCGCGCGCGGCAAGAAGGCCGCGGGCAAGGCGCATGCCGACGACAAGGGCGAGGATGTGCTGCAGGCGGTGGTATGTTCTGGCCGGACCAAGGGGTTGTCTTGGCTGCCCCGGTTGCGTTCTGGAGAGAGAGAGAGAGCGCGCGCATATGCTGACGGACGGCTCGCGACCACAGATTCTCGCCGACTCCTTCCAAGACCGCTTCAAGCCATTAACCATCGACCGGCCACGGGTAACGCATGCCCCCCCTTCCCCCCCTCTTCGCTTCCCGCCCTCTCCTGCACTGTCACCCCCCCCCTCTCCTCTGCTGACCATTGACCCCCCCCCCCCCCCCCCGGCACAGTGTCTCCTGCCGCTCGCCAACACCCCCCTCATCGAATACACGCTCGAGTACCTCGCCATGAACGGCGTCCAGGAGGTCTACGTCTACTGCGGCGCCCACGCCGACCAGATCGAGGGCTACCTCGCGGCGTCGCCGCGGTGGTCGCCCACGAGCAAGACCAACCCCTTCCAGTCGCTCGACGTCGTGCGCGTCGCCCAGGCCGCGTCGCTCGGTGACTTTCTGCGCGACCTCGACAAGCGCGGCACCATGGCCGGCGACTTTGTCCTCGTCCACGGCGACCTCGTCGCCAACGTGCCGCTCGACCCCATCCTGGCGCGCCACCGCGCGCGCCGCGCAGCCAACCGCGACGCCGTCATGACCATGGTGCTGCGGGAGGCGGGCCAGGCAGGCCAGGCAGGCCAGGCAGGCCAGGCGGGCCAGGCAGACGACCACCGCACGCGCGCCCACGGCATCGAGCCCCTCTTCGTCCTCGAGTCGGACTCGGGCCGCTGTCTCCAGTACGACGAGATGACGCCGCTCGACCACCGCGCCGACCGCTTCCTCCACATCGACCCCGCCTTCCTCGGCCGCCACGCCGACATCGAGGTCCGCGCCGACCTGATCGACTGCGGCATCGACATCTGCACGCCCGACGTGCTCGCCCTGTGGACCGAGAGCTTCGACTGCGAGCTGCCGCGCAAGAACTTTCTGCATAACGTGCTCAAGGACTGGGAGCTCAACGGGAAACTAATCTACACCGACATTGTCGGCGACAACAGCACGGCGGCGGGGGCCAGCAAGCGCTACAGTGCTGGTGTGGGCGGTGCTACTGCTTCTGCTGCTCCTCTTACGGCTGCGACAAATACGAGTGGTGGTGGTGGTGGTGGCGCCGGCGGCAGCTACGCGACGCGCGTGACCAGCCTGCAAATGTACGACGCCGTCAGCCGCGACATCCTCGGCCGCTGGACCTACCCCCTGGTGCCCGAAACCAACCTGGTGCCCGGCCACTCCTACACCAGCGTTCGGCGCGGCGGTGGTTGCGGCCGGCGCCGTGCCGGCGGAAGCGGAGGGTGCGGGGGCAACTTCGGAGGCGCTGGCGTGGGCGTGTCTGCGGAACGTGGCGTCACCGTCGACGCGACCGCACGCGTGGCGCGGGCCGCCATCGGCCTGCACACGGCCGTCGGCGCGCACAGCGTTGTCGCCGACAGCACCATCGGCCGCCGCTGCCGCATCGGCAGCAACGTGCGCATCGAAAACTGCTACCTGTGGGACGACGTGGTCGTCGGCGACAACACGGTCCTGACGCGCTCCATCCTGGCCGCCCACGTCCACGTCGGCCGCGGCTGCGTCGTGCCCGCGGGCTCCGTCTTGTCCTTTGGCGTTGCCGTCGCCGACGGCGTCCAGCTCGCCGGCACACCCGCCGCGCCGGCCACCTTGTCCGTCCTCGCAACGAACGGCGGCCCGGCCGTCGTCGACGACGCAGCTGTTGTCGGCGCGGGGGGGAAGGGAGCGGCCTACTATCCCTACCACCACCACCACCACGACAACGACGATGACCACGACTCCGACTCCGACTCCTCGGAAGACGAGAGCAACGCCGTCGGTGCGGCCGAGTCGCTCCAGCGATCCCTCATCTACTCTACGGCACACCTCAACCTGTCGACATCCTCCATATCCAGTTTCGACGCGGACGACGGCTTTGACGACGACGACAACGACGACGACGAGGAGGCCGTGTTTGACGACGACGACGACGACAACAACGGCGCTGAAACTGGAGACAGTGCCGGCGCCGGCGCCGCACAAAGAAGGGGGAAGAACCGCGGTGGCGGCACTGGCGGCGGCGGCGGCGGCGGCGGCGCTGGCTTCCTTGGCGTCAACGGCACTGGAGGCCGCCGGGGATCCAGGTCGCGGCTGCCGTCGTTTGCGTCGCTCGACGCCTCGCGCTTCTCGACGACGAGCCTGGCCCGAGGCGGTGGCGGCGGTGGCGGCGGTTCTGGCGGTGGTGGCAGTAGTGGCAGTGGTGGTCTTGGCGGCGGCAGTGGCGGCGGCGGTGGCGGTGGCGGTGGCCGCCGGATCATCGACGCCGACGGCGTGCCCAGCGCGGCCAGCAGCAGCTTCCACACGGACGCCGTCAACGGCCTGCTGGACGCGCTGCGCGACGACAGCAGCAGCGACTTTGAGTCGGCGCGCCTCGAGTTTATGGGCTTGCGGCTGTCGACGGACGCGTCCGACGGCGCCGTGCGGCAGGCGGTGGCCGCGGCGTTTGCGCGGCGCGCGTGCGAGCTTGCGGCGCCGCAGGTGGGTGGGGGGGGCAGCGGCGGCGGCGGCGGCGGTGGTCTCGAGGCGTCCAAGGCGGCCGAGCGGGCCGTCAAGAGCAAGACGGGCGCGGCCAAGTTTGTGCGCGACGTGGGCGTGGGCAGCGGCACGGCCGACGAGCAGGTGGAGTTTGTGCTGGCGCTGCAGCGCACGCTGGTGGGGATGCGGATCCGCGAGGAGCGGGAGAAGAAGAGCAGCAGCAGCAGCGGCGGTAGCGGTAGCGGCGGCGGCGGCGGTAGCGGTAGCGGTAGCGGTCCCGCCGAAGCCGGCCCCGTGGTCGTCGCCCCGGGCACGCTGCTGGCGGCGCTGCTGCAGCAGCTGTACGACAACGACGTGCTCGAGGAGGAGGGCATCCTGGCGTGGTGGGCGGACAGGCGGGCGGCCGAGGGCGGCAGCGGCGTGTCGGGCGACAGCAGCATGGCGGGCGCGCGGGAGCGGTGCCGCGTGCTGGTGGAGTGGCTGGAGACCGCCGAGGAGGACGACGACAGCGAGGAGGAGGAAGACAGTGAGGAGGAGGAAGAGAGCGACGAGGACTGAACCGAAGGAAGGAAAAGAAAAAAGAGAATGCAAAAAAGGACAACCAACCAGCGAGAGCGTCGTTTCTAGGATGATACACACGCACAAATACACACAGCTACAGGCAGTACAGTAAGGGTTTTCTTACGGTCCCGGGCACATTTTGGACGGGAAGGGGGCGGGCGCAAGGCTGAGCAAACCGATGGCCGGCAGGTCGAATCAAAACACCAAAAATAACAAAAGAAGACAAAGGTCCCAACGATCTCGAGCCAGGTGCCTCTCTCTCTCCGTTGTCGTGGGCGCTCCGCTGTGCAGAGTGGTCGCAGCAGTTTCCGGTCTCGTTCTTCTTTTCTTTCTCTTTTCTTTTTCTTTTTTTCTTTTTTTCTTTTTTTTTCTTTTTTCCCTTTTTTCTTCTTTTTCTGCTTTTCCTCTTCAATGCCCCCCCCCCTTTCCGAATCAGCTCCAGGCAGCCAAATTAAAAGAAACATTCATCGCCGTTGCCAAACACAACGGCCACACGGAACGTGGTGCTCAGCACCAGACGACGGAGCATGGTGGTTGGCCGTGCCGCCCCGGCAGCTGGCCCCACTCTGAACAATGCGAAATACGACGGCCCCACAAACGCCCGCCCGGGGTATTACTCTAAAAAAGGCAGGCAGTCATTGGCCATTGGCCGGTTTGCGGCTCCCAGGACGTCTACCGGCCGCATCGCACAGTTGACGGCTGTGTTCGCGGCGGCAGAAGACTGGGCAGCCGAAGGGCTGGCCTCGGCTTGGAGGCAACTCTGCTCACTGTGGGGGGATGGGAAGTGCGTTTCGTGGCTTGGCTGGCCAGGGCCGAGAATGACGTTGATCTTGAGGGGGACTTTTGCGTTCATGGCGACCCCGAGCGCAGCAAACAACCAAAACGGGCCAAGTGCCGCAGTGAGAAACACACAACACACAACACAAAGCGCACAACCCCGTCCCCAGCGCAGCGTCGATCTGTTTCTGGCAGCGGCCGACCCAGCGGCAGAACGATGCCGCCCGAGCACTCGGTAACCCAACCTGGCCAAAGTGGCGCCAGCCCCCCGCCGGTCTGCCCAATGCGAGGAATACGAGGGCGGCCGGCGGTGGTTCTGCAGATTGGCGCTGTCCGGCATGAGACAGGGCGGTCTCGAGGTGTCTAGAGACGAAGCACTCGTCGTGGGAGGGACAGGGAGGCTGCTGCACTGGCGGTTGCGATTCTGGATATAAAGGTCCTGGACGCCGCACCCCCGTGGAAGATGTGATGTCGTCTCTCCTGCTCTCTCCCCTCGGGCATCAAGCATCAAGCATTGAAGGCGTGGACTGAAAGCATACATGCAGATCGATCACAGCACTCTGTTGATAGAACCGACCGAGAACTGCCCCCTCCCACAACGCAGACGCAACACCAGCTTCCCTCCCTCTGTCCCTCTCTGTCACAGCCGTCACAATGGAGGACGGAAAACACGGTATGCAAACAACCCCCTCTCCCGGATGTGGAAGCGCAGTCTCTGTCTGGTGCTGCCATGGGGTGTTGTCCAATGTCTGACTCCCCCCCCCCCCCTTCTCCTAGTCGACGGCAGCATCTACTTCTACGCCCCCAACAAGGGCGCCCCCGTGTTCTTCGCCGTGTTCTTCCTGCTCTCGGGCCTCTGCCATGCCTACCAGTGCATGCGCTACCGCAGCTGGGGCCTGACATGGCTCTACGTGTTCTGCTGCGTCACCTTCACGGCCGGCTATGCCGTGCGCGAGGCCGGCGCCTTCCACTACGCCAACGTCAACGTCTACATCGCCTCGGTCGTGCTCGTCTACGCGGCGCCGCCCATGTTTGAGCTGGCCAACTACCTCGTGCTCGGGCGCATCCTGTACTACGTGCCGCACCTCGCGCCCATCCACCCGGGCCGCGTGATCACGACGTTTGCCGCCGTCTCGTCCATCGTCGAGGCCCTCAACGCCAACGGCGCCGCCTACAGCGCCAACGCGATGTTGCCCCGCGCCAAGCAGGACCTGGGCCACGCCCTGCTCAAGGCCGCGCTGGTGCTGCAGGTCGTCGCCGTCGCGCTCTTTTTGCTGCTCGCCGCCGTCTTCCACCGCCGCACGCACGCCGCCGGCATCCGCAGCCGCAACCTCGCCGCCGCGCTGCACACGCTCTACGCCAGCGAGGCCCTGCTGCTGGCGCGCACCCTCTACCGCGTCGTCGAGTACTTTAGCGTCGCCGCGCTGCACGTCGCGCCGCCGGAGGGCAGTCCGCAGGGCAGCGCGCAGGCCGACGCCGACACCGACACCGACACCGACACCGCCGCCCTCAGCCCCATCCTGCGCTACGAGTGGTTCTTCTACGTCTTCGAGGCCGCCCTGATGCTGGCCAACACCTGGCTCATCAACGCGCGCCACCCGCGCCGCTTCCTGCCCGCGTCCACCAAGACGTACCTGGCGCGCGACGGCGCCACCGAGATCACCGGCCCCGGCTACAAGACGGACCGCAACTTTTTCCTGACCCTGTTCGACCCCTTTGACCTGATCGGCCTCGCGCGCGGCCGCGACAAGAAGACGGCCTTTTGGGAGCAGCCGCCGCCGCCGCCGCAGCCGCAGGGCGACGGGCAGCCGGCCATGCTGAGCGGCCGGCCCCGACACAAGGATGACCCAGAGTCGGCTTGAAGGGGGAGGGGGCAGGGTCGGGGGTGGTCGGCCATTCTCGGTTGTAAATCCCTCTGTTTTTTTTTTCCTGCTGTTTCTGCTGTTGTATTTTGGGTATGTCGTTGTTCTACACAGGTTTGCGCTCGCAAGTAGATTTTCTTCTTTTTTCTTTTTCCCCCTGTTTTGACATGTCGCGGTTCCAAGAAACACATGGAACAAGAATAACAATCAAACAGCCTCTGTCCGTGCGACGGCTGCATTGCGAGGCTGAGACAACCTCCCCGAGCGCTGTGTAATAAGATATCTTACATTGCTCACGAGCCCGTTGCTCCTTCCGCGGCGTTGTGTTTCTCTGCTGTCCCCGCCATGTGTTCCTGCTCCTTCCTCTGCCCTGTGCTTTCGAGCCCTGCCTCCTTCCTGCTGGGGCCGGACCCTGCCTAATTAATAGGGCATACTCATGGATGTCCTATTATAGAGCGCTCGTACTCGTAATAAGAAGAAAAATATGCAATTACGATGCCTTCCGCTTTGGGGCTTGGAGCGCTCCTGCTCATTTCCAGCAGCTCTTTCCGTCCCCTCGTCTGTTGCGCGTCGCCTGACCGGCCGCTCTTTCCTTCTTGTCCACGGAAGTTGACGAGGAAGCAGCGACTGTGTGACGAGACGAGCATTTTTTGTAATTGTTTTTTTTTCACTATTACCTACGAACAAATGTGGGAATCCCAACTGCATCCCAACTGCATCCAACTGCTTGCCGCAAACACGCCTTTCTTTGTGCCTCATACTCCGTATCTTACATTCGCCCGCCGCCAAACACAACAGCGACCAAAGCTTGCTGAGGGACCCCCCCTGTTTGTTTCGTTTCGAGGAAAATGTTCAGCCCACGCCGCGAACCATTTCTAGGACAGACCAAACTGCATCGAGGTCGGGCGATGGAACCGCGCCCCTGAGCACTGCCCCCTCGCCAAAAAGACGCTCAGTCGGCGCTGTTCCGGTTGGAGACTGCTAACAAACAAAGAGCAGGAAAAAAAAAGACAAGCAAAACTGCAGCTAAAACAAAAGACGCCCACAGATGAAACAAAGAAACCGTCTAGGCCCCTCTTTTCTCGTCTTCTTCGTTCGTCGCTCCCGCCTACCGGCTGTCCTGCTCGAGAGAGACGCCACGCACATCCAAGACCTGGAGAACAGGGAGCGACAAGGAGAGGAATGCAAGGGCATCGCCACACCTCTCCAATCGCATCCTGCCGACCACGCTCGTCACGCGACGATCCTTGGCCTCTGGCTAGTTTCGCTTCGCGGCCGCGGCAGACGCCACTTGCATGACAGCGAGGACATGGACGACGACACGACGCACAGCGTGGGGTCGATCCCGCCTGCCCCTGCCCATCTCCCTTGTGCAGCGCTCCGCGCCCTGCCCGGCAATTAGCAGGGAACGGCCTGGCGAGCAAACAAAAAACCAATCTATTACTCCATATTGCACAAGCTACAGGATTCATTTCCCTTCCTTCGCCGCTTCGCCGCTCCGCCTCGGGCCCAATTCCTCTCGCTGCCCTTTGCTAGCAGCCTCGCTGTGTGGGCCGGGCCAGCCACATCTGCTCCGCATCGCAACGACTGCTGCCAGTGCATGGCTGCTGATCGATCCGGCATACTCCATACACGTATGCTTACGGCGTACGGCGTACGGAGTACAGCAGCTGTGAGATAGCCTCCGGCGCGTCTCACAACCCGTTGCGGTGGTGTCTTGCCGCATTTGCAGGTGGCCCAGTCGACCAGGGGTGGCACGCAGGCAAACAAGCCTCAACCCTGCCTCGTCAGTCGCCTCCCCTGTTATCACTTGCCCCCCCCCCCCCCGGGGGGGGCACGCCTCCAAAAACCCCACAACCCGGCCGGCTCTGAGGCTTCTCTTTTGCTAACAGCCCCCCCCCCCCCCCCCCCCCCCGTTTCACTCTTAATCTTGCCTTCCTGTCCTTCTCGTGCCTGGTCTGTCCCTTCTCTGCCTTGCCCTAGCTGTCCCTGCATCCCTATCAAATAAAAAGAAGAGACGAGCATCGTCGATACCAGCATCCTGGCTCGGACGAGTACATACGCCAAGTATCTTACGAGTAAGATACATGGGCAAGGATATGCGCTAAAGCCGGCTGCTCCTCCTGTCGCCCTTTCGATCGGACAGGGGGCCGAGAAACGCTCTCAACCCATTCTCCGTCGTGTCGCTCGACGCTTCTGCTCCGTTGTTTGAGGTTTCTGCCCTCCGACCCGTTTCCACTGTTCCTCGCCCACGCGCGCATCCCCCCTGCCTTGTCTCTCTCGTCTCGTCTGGTCTGTTTCTCTCTGGCCACGACCCCGGTTCTCGTCACATCGCACTCTCCACGGCCCTTTGATGCCCGCTTTTTCTGGTCGAGCTCATGAGACCCAAAATCGCATTTCAACCAGGCGCCTTCCTTTCATCTTTCTCCTCGCCAGCTTTCCCTCGCTTCTTCTTCGTGCTCTCGACCTGTCCCAACTCGCTAGCGACTACAGCGATACGACGCCTTTGGCAAGATACTCACGCCGGCCCTGCTGAATCCGACTTGCCCGTTTTCTGCCTCTGTCGGCCACCATTCCTTCAGCCCCTCTTTTCGTTAGTCCGCATCTCATAGTACGGCCCTCGCCTGAGACGGCGACAGGACTGCGGTCTATTTTTGGTGGGAAAGTCGTCCTCGACTGTTCCCGTGTTCCCGCCGATCGCTTTCTCGTTTCGCCGCTCACACGAGGACGGCCTGCTCGCCACCTCCGAGAGGGTATAACAACTACGAGTGCTCGCCCTCCCCAACCTACCAACGATGACGCACTGGCCGTCGCAGCCCAGCAACATGATGGGTGCCTCCGATTTCAGCCGTTTCCCCCCCGACGCCGTCGGACATGCGGGGGACACCAGCGGCGTAGGCGCCTTGAGAAGCAGTCAGTCGGTCCACCGGCCACAGGCCTACATCCATGTCGAGTTCGGCGTCTCTTGGACGTCTCGCCATCCTCCTAAGAGCCACGCAATTACCTACCAGTCGCGTGGTCTGCGAAACCGGCTTGCTAACTTCCCGCGCCAAGTCCCCGCGCCGACAACGAACTATCTAGCCAGTCCGGTGCCGGCCCCGCTGCGGCCCGGGTACCGCCAGCCCTCGTCTTTTGACGAGTTCGCTGCGTACCAAGAGCAGCTCGCTAGGAGAGACGAGAGGCACGCGGTGTGGGAGTCTCTAGAACTCCAAAGGCGGCACGACCTTCGCCACCAACAGTCACAGAGCCGCAGCAGCCGGGACGAGCAATCACAGCGGCAATGGCAGCGAAGCCTACAACAGCATCAACAGCATCAGCAGCATGAGCAGCATCAGCAGTATCAGCAGTTTCTGCAGTTTCAGCAGTATCAGCAGCAACAACGGCAACAACAGCAGCAGCAGCAGCAGCAGCAGCAGCAGCAGCAATCCGTCCAGTCGCACCCGTCCATACAGTATCACCGGACCCGCGCGACGCTGCCGCCGGTCGATGAGGAGCGCTCCTCCAGGTCGTCCAGGGATTCCCGGTCGTCTCATGAGCGTGGGCACTCTGAGCCACCGCCTCTGAGTGGCAGCCCCTGGGATATCACATCAGGCGACGGCTCGTTCTATCCTTTCCCTCATGCCGTAAGCCGACACGCCGCTGCCCCTGCCCCTGCCGTGGCTGGCCCCTCGTCCTCTTCTGTGGGTCGTGGCGGTGCCGCGCGTGCCTGGGGCCAACCGGCCCATACGTGGAAGGATCTCCCCGAGCTGCCGACCCGCTATCGTCTGGGCGAGGGCTTGCCATGGTCGCTTGGCTTCTACGAGCCGGCGGCCGACCCTGACGACGAACGCCTGCGGCCACGTTCTCAGCCGGAGGCCGGCGATGCCTCGTCCGTCCACCGATCCCTGGACCAAACCGCCCCTGCCCTCAAGCCCTTTGCAAACAAGCCGACCATTCTTCCCATCCAGGCACCGGACGACGATGCCGACCAAGAGGCGCGGCGACTGCGGGACATTGACGCGCAGAAGAAGCGCCACCTCGAGACCCTCTCGGCTGCCATGATGACGGTCGACAACGGCTTCGAGAGCCAGTGGTGGAACCAGGGCGGGCGGGAAAACTTTGACGGCCCGTCCCCGACGGCCCCCGCGCCGTCCGTATGGCCCTCGACCATGTCTGCCTCTGCCCTCCCCGTCGTGCCGGCGCTGTCCGCCTCCTTGATACGGGGCAGCGGCAGCAGCGGTGAATCACTGTCGTCGTCGTTGCCGGCGGCGCCCCTGCAGACCTCCACGTCGCTCCCATCCTCTCCTTCGTCGCCTCGGCTCATCCGGGCGCCCTCCTTGGGCTGGGCCGTTGCGTCGTCCGTCCCGGAACCGGCGACGCCGGTTGGCCAACACGTGCCGTGGACTGCCGCCGAGCCGTCCGCGATGGTCGTGTCGCCCAGCTCGGCCATGAGTTACCACCGGCACCAGCAGCAGAGGAGCAGCAGCGTCAACTACCCGCGGACCAGAAGCCGCAGCTACCAGCAGCAGCAGCAACAGCAACAACCGCAGCCGGACTACGTGGGCTCACCCGTCTCTGAGATGCTCGACCCGTGGTCGCCCATATCCCGGAGCGCGCACCTGAGCCGGTCTGTGTCGCTGCGGTCGGAAGAACTCTTTTTCACGTCTGGGCGGTACGCTTGAGCGGTGGCCGTTTTATTCTGTTTTTTTATAGCGTTTGCTTAGGGAAGGGGGGGGGGGGTGGGTTCTTCACGCGTTTTTTCAAGGGACGACTGCGGTCAAAGGTTGGGCTCAAGAAGAGGAAAATAGCCCTGATTTTAAATTTCCGTTGTGTCCTTTTGTCACTTGTGGGAAGACGTTTGTCTCTTGCTTTCCCCTTTTGTTCTTTTTCTCTTTCTCATTCTTTTTGCATCCCCCTTTCTTTTTTTTTGTATATGGCTGTTATCTGAGCGGACAATACCTTTGTTTTCCCGTCCCGCCAGCCATCCAGCATAGCCAGGGCTTTCGCCCTTTTCTTTTGTCTCGTCTTATTTATTTGTTTTCTTTCTGTCCAATGGCAGCACGGTCCCGCGTGGGCATGCGACGCACATTGCAAAGCGTCTCTGTTCCCTAGTAAAAAAAGAGTGAAAACCCGAGAACTGCAAAAGATTCGGTTTTATTGGCTTCGTCGTATATGTTGTACGATTTTTTTTTAACTATTGTAGAGCGTGTTGTCGTGTTTTTTTTTTGTAGGCCTTGTAGTCGAGCATTGGGCCACAACGAGAAAAGAAAAGAAGAGCAAAAAATAGAGAAAGATCCCCTCAGTAAAAAAACGCCGTCCCCCGCATCATTCATGTTCCCGCGGGAGGTATCAGAATACATAAAAAAAAAAAAAAAGTGGAAGAGGAAAAAGGAAAAAAAAGGGGGAGGGGGAAGCCGGCCAAGACCATATGTGTCCAAGAGAGCCGGAAACCAAAAGCCAAAGGAAGAAACAAAAGACGAAAGAGAAACCCAATCCGCCCAACCGAGAGAAAATCAACTTTCGTGATATCTGTTGATGAAGAAGAAGAAGAAGTAAAAGAAGAGGAAAGAAGGAAGAGAGGCTATGTTCACTCTTCCAGGATGGCCGTCATCTCTATGCCGGTCGATGGGGTGATCGTATGTGACTGCTGGTGGTGCTGGTTGGTGTTCTCAAGCGACAGACGGCGAACGCTGCTGCTGCTGCTGCTTCCATGTCCGCTTCCGCTGCCGCTGCCGCTGCCGCTGCCGCTTCCGTGTCTGCTTCCACTCCCACTTCCGCACCCGCTTCCGCCGCCGCCGCCGCCTGTGCCTTCGCTCCGACCCGGCAACAGCCCATCGTGTGGGAAATCGCGCTGCCGAGGCGACGCCGTCGTCGTCGTCGTGTGGCGCGGCGACGTGGACTTTTTGCTGAGCGCGTCCGCCGCGCTACCTCCGCCACCCCCTCCTCCTCCTCCTCCCCCTCCTCCTCCTCCTCCTCCTCCTCCTCCACCCGTGCCGCCACCGCCGCCGCCGCCGCTACCGCCGCCACTGCCGCCACGCGACGAGTTGCGCGGCGAGACGCGCCCGACCTCCTTGGCCCACCGCAGGCCGCAGCTGTTGCACAGGTCGCGCTGGCCGCTGGGGCCGCGGCGCCACTCGGGCGTGCTGCGCGTGTGGCAGTTGGCGCAGTCGCGCGGCACGTTGCCGACGCCCTTGCGACGCTTGCGCTTCTTGCGGCTGGCCAGCAGCTGGCCGAGCTCTTCGGCCAGCAGCCGGTTGGCCTTTTCCATCTGCCGCAGCTCGTACTGCCAGCTGGTGCAGCGCGTCGTCTTGAGCTCGTGGAAGATGTTGTCGTCGGCCGCCAGGATGCCGTCCTGCGAGCCGGCGGGGATCGCGCCGCCGCCCGCCGCCGACACGTACCCGCCCGTCTGCGTGTCGGCGTCGGCCCGCTGGCCCACCGCGGGCCCCCGCCCTCCGACGTCGTCGACATCTGCTACTGCTGCTGCTGCTGCTGCTGCTGCCGCCGTCGCGCCGCCACCCGAGGCGACGGTCATGGTGCCGGTCGGGGTCGTGGCATTGGTGGCGCTGGCGGTATTGGCGGGATGGGTGGTGGTGGCGGCGGCCGAGGACGCGTGGCTGCTGCGCGACGAGGACGACTTCAGCAGCCTCGTCTGGCCGAGCACAAACGTGGGCTTCTCGCCCCGCTCGGCGTCGCCCGGGTACAGGACCGTCCAGGCCTGCAGCACCTGGCCGCGGCGGTGGTGCACCTCGTGGCGGCAGGAGGCGATGATGCCGCGGCGCACCTTTTCGAGGGTGCGGTTGAAGCCGGCGCGCGACTCCTTGCGCATCAGGTCCTGCATGCTGGTGCCGACGAGGCCGTCGGGCTGCAGGTCGAGCAGCGAGCGGATGTTGGACGACACGTGCAGCACCATGCCGGACGTGGACAGCTTGGTCCAGATCTCGCTGTCGCCGATGCCGCCGTTGGCGTCCACGTCGCTGCGGCGCAGCGCAAACGCGGGCCGCTTCCGGCCGACGAGCACGATGCACTTGCGGCCCTTGCCCTGCTCGACGAGCAGGGCGCCGTGGCTCTCGAACCACGTGTAGCCGCTGCGCTTGCGGCGCACGCGGTAGACAAAGTTGATGGGCTGGCCGGCCTGGGTGTCGCGCATCTCGCGCGTCACGTGCACAATGTCGGACGGGTGGCAGATGGACGACAGCGCGTTGCCCAGCAGGTCGCTGGCGTCGTACTCGAGCACGTCCTTGCAGGCCGGCGACAGGTACAGGAACACGCCCTTGAGGGACAGGACGTGGACGACGTCGTCGATGTTCTCGAGCAGCATCTTGTCCCACGACTGCCGGTAGAGGTCGGACGCGGCCGAGCCCACAACGTCTGTGCCCATGCCGCCCAGCAGGCCCCCCTTGCTGCCGTACTGCTGCAGCAGCGCCGAGACGTCGTCCATGCCGAGGGTCCGGCCGTGGTTGGTGCTCCACTGGTGGGCGGCCCGGGGCGGCGGGTCCCAGATGTACTGGGGGATGCTGCTGCTGCGGTTGTAGTCGATGCGCATGGAGGTGGCCGACTGGCCCGAGATCGCGTCGGGCGACTCGACGAGGTCGATCTGGAGACCGATAAAGTACTTGTAGCCGTCCTTGTAGTCGTCCCACGGGATGGGAATCATGGTCAGCAGGTTGAGAAACGGCTTTCCGCCCTTGCGGTAGTTGATCAGGCTCTGCTGCACTTCGCGGCCGGCGAGCAGCTTCTCCTTGATGTTGAAGACGGCCTTGTTGTCCGTGAACTCGCGGCGTGCGCCGGCCTCGACGCGGCCGTCGGGCGCCTGCAGGAAGCGGCAGTTCTGGCCCATGATCTCGTGGCTGCTGTAGCCCGTCAGGTGCTGGAAGTTGTCGGAGATGTAGATGATGGGGTAGTCGTCGAGCGTCGCATCGCACACGACAAAGGCGCACGAGAGGTCAACGGGCCCAATGGCGATTTCGGGGTTGGGCCGCGACGACACGTAGTAGAGGGCGCGGATCATGTCGAAGCCGCTCGACGAGTAGTAGTTCTTGATTGTTTTTGTGCTGACCGGGGCCGGCGGCGGGCCGGCAACCAGGGCGCGCGAGCTCGGCACAGAGAGGCGCCTGGATGCAGGCGCGGCAGACGGCGCCTGTGCTGGGGACGGCGCTATCGATGCGGTGTAGGAGGAGGAGCGACGGGGCACCGAGCCGCTTGGCGTTCGGGCGGCACTGCTCGAATCTGACTTGCAGCTAGCAGTCATTGCAGACGGGTTGCCCAAGGATGGCGGCGGCGGGACGGACGCTCTGAAAGCGCCGTGAAATTGAGGCTGCTGCTGCTGCTGCTGCGGCGGCGGCGGCATGTTTGGCGGCATGTTTGGCGGCATGCCGATGCCACCGTCCATGTCCATATCCATATCTGGGACAAACGAGGGCGGTGCTAATACGACGGGGGGCATGCTATTGCTGCCGGCATCGGGGCCCGCAGCAGACGAAAAGAAGGCCAACGATGCGGCATCCATGGGCCCAGGCTGCGCCGAAGCAATCTGCGAGAGGTCGAGATTGGAGTACGGCATCATGCTACTAAGCATTTCCTGGGAGAGAGCGGAGAAGGCGTTTGGGTCTGGGCCCGAGGAGGGCTCAAGGTCATTGGCATTGGTATTGGCTGCGGGAAGGGGGAGGGCCAAGGAAGCTTGCGACATTGCCGACTGCTGCGCCGACCCGGACACTGCAGGGTTGGGAAAAACGGTCGTGCCGTCGGTGGCCCTAAACGAAAAGCTCTTAAAGGCATCTTCGACACTGCTGTTCGCGTCTCCCGCACCGCCGGCCGAGAAGTCAAGCAACGGAATCCTCGAGGCGTCGTCGAGGGCTTGAAACGATGCAGCAGTCGGTATGGACAGGCGAACCTGCTCCTCCTGCTGCTGCTGCTGCTGCTGCTGCCGCCGCAGTTTTGGATGGAGAGGAGGATATCGGCCTTCATTTGAGCGATGGCTGTTGTTGTCTTGACCAAAGAGTCCTGTCCCGAGTGAACGTGCATCTTGGCCTAGCATGGGCGTGTCGCGATCCGGCCCGGACACGATGACGCCGGCTTGCTCCTGCTGCTGCCGGTGCCGCTCTCTGCGCACGGACAGCGGCGTCCGGGGGCCATAAAAGGTATTCATCGTCGGTCTGATCAGCCAAAGGGGTTGCGTAGAAGCACCGGGTATGGGTAAGCAAGTCGTAGTTTAGTAATAAACATGTGAAGCGAGTGGGATGGGTGATGCCGGGGTGTTGTGTGTTGTGCTGGTACAAGCAAGATGTGTGTAGATGGATGGACAGGTGGATGGATGGACGCAGAGGCTCTCCCGTCCTGAGAATAGGAAAATTGCGAGTAAAGGTTGCCTCGTGGCACAAGAAAAAAACGAGGGGAGCTGCCGCAAGAGGCGGGGGTGCGCGTGTAACACGTCAGGAGCTCAGCTCAGTCAGATCAATGTATGGCAGGGGGGGGGGGTGGATTGGAGAGAGAAGAGCTTCGAGGAAGGGATAAAGAGGCGCACGAGGCGAGAGCCGAGAGGAGGGTGTGGAAGAGCACGGTGCAGTGCCGAGCGCCGATGCCAGTGACGGCAAGGACAGCGGGCGCGAGCGAGGGAGAGCGTAGGAGAGGGCAGGGGGGGGGGGAAGAGGGCAGAGGAGGAGAGGGGAAGGCAATCCGAGATGGACCGCGAAGTCGTCGACAGATCCGGCAGAGCGGCGATGAAGAGGGAGGAGGAGCTGTGTGTTGTCGTTTGCTGTGCTGCGGCGCAGGCCAGCAGACGTTGCCTCTGGCGTTGCGAGAGAAGTGTCGGACGTTGCAACGGGGACGTCATTCGAGAGAGCTTCTTGCGGCGGCGGCCGTGGTGGAGGGTGGGTGGTAATAGTAGTGGTACGTGCGCAATTCGGGCGTTGTGGAATTGTGGAAACGAGCAAGCGCACCGTTGCGGCCTAGCTCCAAGGCTGGGTGGATGCTGGTCTGGGCGGGATGGGGGGCGGAGGGCGGAGGGCGGAGGGCGGAGCGCAGCAGCCCTGCTGTTTGGGGCACGGAGAATAATGCGAAAGAGACATGGGATGGATTGGCTCGGAAAACAAAAGAAAAAAAAGAAAAAAAAGAAAAAAAAGAAAAAAAAGAAAGAAAAACGGCGGCCGATCGCCCGACGGTCCGATTTGCCCACCGCGTGGGACTGCGGGACGGTCAGCCCTACGGAACGGCAACAATACGGAGCGCTCGACGGAAGAAGGAAGGAGCGACACGTGGGCGGAAGGAGCAGAGACTGGGGGTGCCGGAGGCGGAAGGCGCACATTGTGGTGGGGAAGGAAGCGGCGTTTGGTAGAGTCTGGCCTGCGAAGCGCTGATAAACGTGCGCCGAGGGGGCGAGCGGCAGAATGTGAGTTTTTGTGTTCACGAGGAAAAGTAAAAGAAAAAGAAGAAAAAATGAGAAAAAGAGAAAAACAAAGAACACAGCTCGATTTTCTTCTTGCCATTTGGTGCTGCCTTTCTGGGGGGGGGGGGGGGGGCGGCGACCAAAGCCCCCCAGGGCCAGCCGGTATCCGGATATAAAATTATGCAAATAAGAAAATAAACTTTTATGGCCGTTGTAAAGCTTTTTTTTATT
>JADHKO010000389.1:0-11194 GCA_019925425.1 Ophiostoma pallidulum | reverse complement strand
CGCCCCGCCCCCCCCCCCCCCCCCCCGCCCCCCGCCGCCCCGCCCCCGCCCCCCCCCCCCCCCCCCCAAGCTTTCAGTCATACAGACTGTGAATCAGTTTGGGGAACAGCACACAAAATATAGAAACTACGAGCCCCAAGAAGGCTCGTCGTCACTACCTTCGAAATGGCTCTCAGAGGAACAACAAATCGAGAAAAAGAAGGGGAAAAAACAGAACACGTGGGAATAACAATCTGGGGTCCAGCACGCTTCCGTCACTATACCTGCTAGCCACCACACTGGGCAGCCCGCTTTCTTTGGCCAAAGGTCTTGGAGCGTCTCTGTTGCTGCCACTTGGAGCTCAGTATTCCATCAGAGAAGAGCCAAAGGGGTCGTGACCCATTTCAAACGTAAACTGCATCTCACGCGGGAGGGCCTGCTCCGTCTGCAACGTCTGGAGAGGCACGGAAGCCGACTGTGCTGCCCTCGCCTCACGGGTCGCCGCACGGGTTCGCGGCATTCTCTTGACACGGGCGGGTCTTTTGGCAAGTGGCTCCGAGGCTGCCACTGCCGCCACCGGTGCTGGGGCAGCTGGCTGGAGCTGAGGCGCATACAGCTGATGTGCCTTGAGGAAGAAGGGAAGAGTTAGCAATGTGCAAAAGCCATTCAGCTCGTACACAAGTATCAAAAGGATGCACCGGTCTTCTTCTTACAGGATTAGGCACGGGAGGGAGACTGGCTCCAAAGTCCCCAAAGCCCAGCTGTCCAAAGCTCTCGGTAACGTCGACATAAGGCCCCAGCATGCTGCTGAAGTCGGTGTAGCCAGACATCTCTCCAGCAGGAAACTGGCTGAAATCCTCAGTGTTGGCACCTGCGCTTGCGGCCTGGCTCTGCTGGGGCAGTGGGCCTTGTGCCATGTGAGCTCCGGCCCTGGCCATCTGGCTCCTTGGCTGCGCAATGGGCCTCGATGCCGAAGCGGCCCCGGGGAGGGACTCGAAGGGACGGAAGTAACCCAGCCCAGGGACGGTGTTCGCCGTAGCAAAGGGGATGCGCGCCTGTATGCCAGAGAGCGGAGCCCAATTGTGGAGTTTGAATTCGTCACCAGGCACGAACACTCCGTTGCTCGTTGGCGCAAGCAGCCGCGCGGGGATGGCATTTGCGTCAACGAAACCCGGCAGCACAGTGCCGGTCGGATTTTCTTCCTCGCGCAGTCTCTTCTTGGTCGGCGTCTGAGGGCTGAAAGGACTGCGAAGAGGGGGCAGTCGGCTTGGATTCTCAACGGCCTTGCCCTTTTCAAGAGAAATGGCTGTCCCCTGGGAACCCGTAGTGCCCGCGCCAAGTGTGGACGAGGCGCGTGCCGACGTGTCCTTGACAGCATCGTTGAAATCATACGTTGGCGTGAGGGCACCAAGGTCGGGAAACGGTGGAAGTTCAGCCGACAGGTCAATGTGCGAGGCCGGCTTGACCGGCAGGCTGCCAGAAGGGGTGCCCTCCCCGCCAACTGCAGTTGCAGGAGTTGCAGGAGTTGCAGCGTTGGCAACGACAGGCGCGCTCGAGGCCTGATGTTCCGCGGACATGGGAGCAGCTGCGTTGCCCACGGGAGGAGAGGCAGGACTCGAGGATGGCCCCGCGGAAGCATTCTGGGGCTGGGGCTGCTGCCCGGCTGACTGTGAGGGAAGCGGTGGGCGCGGAGACCCGAGAGAACTGATAGCCCAGTCTGCGCTGTCCACAGGGGCGTCGTCTGTGGCACAGACAGGTTCAGCTCCGACTGTCTGTGGAACAGATGAAACAGATGGCGTGCCTGTGGCTGGCACAGCTGCCACGCCAAGTTCTGCAGTCGTCGGAGCCGCGACGGGCGGGGCAGCAGCAGGTGCTGCCTCCTCAGGGCCTTGCACATCTTCACCGTTGCCGATGGCAGCTTGAATCTCCAAGGCTGAGGCACCATGCTGGGGCGCCGTCGAGCTTTGGGCGGGTGGTTGAACATGGGTAGCAGGGTTGTGAGCCTGGCCCGACGCTGCATCAGCTGTGGCCAGTGTCTGGATAGGCCACGCTCCGGTGGTCGTGGGAAACGAGCCTGCACCGGGAGCTCCATTGGCAAGCGTGGTCGGAATCGTAGCAAAACCACCGCCGTTGTTGTTGTTGTTGTTGTTGTAAAGGGTGGCTGTGGCGCCTTGAGGGTTCCAGGTCCCGCCATGGCCCAGAATGTTGTCGGCTTGATTCTGCGCCATCTGGGCTTGAGCCATCTGGGCCATCTGGACCATCTGGGCCATCTGGACTCGATCCATCTGGACTCGATCCAGCTGGGCCATATGAGCTCGATTCATCTGGTCCATATGAGCTTGGTCCATCTGGGCCATATGGGCTTGAGTCACCTGGTCCATAAGAGCCTCAGTCGTCTGGGCCATCTGGGATTGAGCATCCCAGGGAGACTGGACATTCCACAGTCCGCCAACGTTTGGCATCATGGGGTTCTGAGCCGGGATGATGCCAGGATCTTGCCCGGCCTGTGTGCCCGTAGGAAAGTAACGGGGGTTTCCCGGACCAACTCCAGTCGCCACTCCCGTTGTTTGGCCAAGCAAATCAACGGGAAAGGCATGACTGACAGAGCCGTCAGGAGGTTGCGATGGCATGAGTGACAAAGGCCGGGCTTGGCCTATGTTTCCAAAGCCTGGAGGAGGAGCACCGAAGTACATCCCGTTGGGGCTTGCCGATGTAGTATACGTCGGGATGCCACCTGAAATCTGGCTCTGGAAGCCCGGATTACTGACGCTGCCGCCGATTCTCGAAGGCTCGTCGGACATGATGAGGTCGTGCCAAAGATCCAGCCTGGACCTAGGCAAAGGACACATTCAAAGTCAGCAAAAGACAGAGTTCGGCCTGGCCAAAGGAAAGGAAGACATACCTAGTCTTGTGGAGAAGACAGAAAGCACCACGACTCCGTGCCAAGCAAGAGAATTGGGAGAATTTTGTGTGTTTGTGTTTGTGTGTGTATTGAAAGAGGATGAAGGAGACGGGTACAGAGACAGAGCCAAAGCCGCTCCTCTTGATGTCTGCCAGGAGCGCAGACGCCGAGACTAAATAGTCCAGCAGTGTCGTAACACCGTGATAGGAAAGCCGGAGTCAGGCACCCGTCGACGACGAAAGTGAAGAGCAAGAACCAAGGTGCTTCTCTAGAGCATAGCACGAGATATGGTATGTGACAGGTATATTGCCAGTTGTTCGCATGTAGGACAGGGGCAAACCGGTAATGATATACGAGAGAAGGGAGAGACAAAGATGAGGACCAAGACGCACCAGGCACACTCGTCCTGCAAGACCACAGGATGTAGCTGCGACCGGTGGACGGCTCAAAACAGGGGCTGCTTTCAAACGGCAGCTGCTCGACACCGAGGGCCAAGCTTGTTGACCCGAGCCGGATGGGTCGGTCTCTTCACCTAGCAGCAGTAGGGCCGAGGAGCACGTCAAACAGAATGTTATGGGCAGGAAGAAAGCAGGCTTACGATAAAAGAGGCCGGACAGAGAGGGCACGACAAAAGGATGTGTTACAAAATGACGGGTCAACGTCGGGGAGAGACAACGCTGACAAGCATGCTAGTGCCCAAGTCCAGCCACACGACAAGAAGACGAGACGCGGCCGATCCACTCCAAGAAGCTCCTAGGAGGCATCCCATGATGTTCTGTGCCGAAGCTGCGAGAAGCTGCAAACGCAGGAGGTCACAATGGCTGTTTTTGTTTGAATGTTGCTATTCATAGGATGACTCGGACGTGGTCCTCGTGCCTGTCTTCCCGTTTTTCTTCTTCTCCCCCCCCCCCCCCCCCATTTTCCCCCCCTTTCATTTGCCAAATGCCAATATATCTGTGTGACTGACGCTGATGCCGCATGAGCGAAGAGCAAACGGCGAAAACGCGAGGTAAACAGGAAGCGATGCCAACGGGAAACGATGCCAACGCATCCAGAGGCTGGTGGCGGGCAGACCGAAACCATTGGACCAAAACATCGGCGGGTGGGGGCTCTACGTGCAGTGCGGCCACTCCTCATGCATACAGAGTGATAGCAGGGAAAAGATGTGACCGGGGAGAGAAGCTCGACTGAAAATGAAATGAACAGGTAGTGCTGTATTTTCAGGACGAAGAGGCGAGTTCAAGCAGCGGCGGTCCCCCAAAGCTTGCTACCGCATGAAGCTGTCTGTCCAGGAGCCAAGTCCGTCGTGGCAAAGCAAGACGGATGCCGAAGGGAGCAAGGCAACGGCTAGGCAGGATAGCACTTTGCCCACCCACCTGCCACTGCCAGCCCATAATCCGTGCTCCTACGACTGGAAAAAAAGAAGACCGGAAAGAGGGGGGGGGGGGGGGGGGATGGACGAGAAACAGGGCGAGACACGGCTCTCAGATGAGAAGGGGGGAGGAAGGGGGAGGCAGCTGCTCCCGTGTTGGGTGTTTTGTGAGGGAGCACAGTGACGCTCCGAAAAATGAGATATGACGCCAGGAAATGAGCAACGAGTCCAGACCATCGTACGGGGCTGCACGGCGAGGGAAATGGTGTGAACGAACGGAGCGTGCAGAGCGTGCTGGGCGTCCTGAGACTGCAAGAGCCAACAGGCAGGCAACAAGGAGTGCGAGAAACTTGGCGACACGACATGTACGACACGGGTAGCTACAAAGTCGGTGACGAGGGTCTCAGCGGACAAGACCAGAAATCGAGGGCAGGGAGCGATAAGAAGAAAGAAAAACAGCATGGGGGGGGGGGCGCGTGTGTGAGGGGGAAACATGGAGCAGATAGAGTACAGAGTAGAGAGAGCAAGACTGGACAGCATTCAAGGGGAGGGGCAGTAAAGTACGTTTGTGTTGCATGCAGGACACTTGTTGGCTATGGTTGGTCACCTCCTCCTAGTGCAAAGCAGTAAGATTCTGTTTGCTAGGAGGAGACTAGAAACAGAAGCAGTGAGCACGACAGGGTTGAAAGTGCAAAATGAGGGTTTTTTGGAATGTCCAGTGGGGATGCTGCTGTTTGTCGTGTCTGATTTTTTCTTTTGTCTTTTTTTTCTTCTTTTTTTTTCTTTTTTTTCTTTTCAATTTTTTTTGTTTTCGCCCCCCCCCTTATCATTATTTTTACGAAACTGTAAACGACAAGGAATAGGGGGGAATACCTGGACAAGCCGTCGTCGGAAGCTGCGCCGCCAAGGCTGTAAATTGTGTACGAGCAGCAGGGAGCTTTGAGACAATATATCTGACCAGAGAAAACAGAAAGCTGACAGGTTTTGTCCGCCAGCCAGAACGGGCAAGAGGTGCGGAGGGAGAGAGAAAGAGGGAGGCCTGGATTGGCAGCTCCCCAAGGCCCAGAAAGAGCACCGTAGGAGACCATCACTGCCTCTGCAATGATCAGAGTACTCTGTACTTTCACAGAACGGACAGGCTCGCCATGCAGTGTCCAGGTTTTCGTCTCGCTGCCCATTGCGTCTGGAGGAGGAGCCGAGCTCCACAAGCGACAAAGCTCGCCCAAGACTGCCGCCAACAGATCGTGGGTGCGTCTCCATATGCTGCGCACCATGCTCTGGATATATTTCGTGGGCACTTTGTCTTCCGGACACAATCTGGGGCTTTGCCAAAGTACGGCGACACGGCGTGACCAAGCCATGCACTTCTACGTCAGAGATGCCCCAGTTCATCTATGTAGACCCTGCAACGTCGGTGCCCCGGACGAAAGTTGACAGCGAGCAAGCGGCTACGCCTGCCTTGCGGAGGCGGCGGCGCGTCAGCAGGAGAACGAGAAGCTGTGTTGCAGAGAGTGCCGCTCCCACCCACCCCGTCCTGCCCATGGGGTTATCATGCAGCGCCGTGCCGTGTTCCAGCGAGAGCCAGAGACAGAGGGTCAGAGGATGGCACAAGTCTAACCGACGTGCTTTGTCGTGGAACCGACCGGGCGCAGCTCAGTCTGCACGAGTGCAAGCCGTCGTCGCTATCTGCCGCTCTGGTTGGCTACTCCCCGTCTTTTAGAGTTGGTCTCGTCCCCGATTCCCAGGGCTCGACAGAGGCAGTGCCATGGATTGTATCTTGGACGGGGCCTACCCAACCATCGTGATCGTAGCCCAACACCGATTTTCCAAGTACCGTAGGACTCTCCATCACGGTGGTTGCCACCGTGGGAGGGGAGGGGACACCAAAGAACAGACGGTCGACCGTGAGATACGATGGGGCAGATGGGATGGGCGGTGGTACTCTTGGACTCGCCCCTCACAAGGGTGCTTCCTGGAGTCTGCTCTGTCTCCTTCCGGTCGGGGCTGGGACGTCCCAATCTGCGTGGGTGCGTTGCACATGTCTGTCCAACCCCTTCCCCCCCCCCCCCTGGCCCTTTTTTTTTGTTTTATTTCCCTTTCCGCCCCTTTCCGCCTCTCGTCCTTTCTTTCTCGTGTGCGTTGCGTCTTTTCTCTCTCATTCTCCTTTTTCGTGCTCCTCCTCTGCATACTCCGTGCTCCGTACACAGGCAACCACTTGCAACCAAGACTTGTGCCGCTTCCAGCCGTGATACCGTTGTTTCACGGTGTGCCTGTCGTGCTCCCCAAGACTGGATCATCAGAACCAGCAGCCCGGCCTTTCTGTTACCTAGGATGTCTCTGGGGCAGCGGGGAGAACGAGGTACGAAGCACTTTGCAACAAGAAAAGAAAAAAAGAAAAAAAAAAGGAAAAAAAAAGAAAAAACTCTCCGTGACGTACAGAGTCGGACGAAGACTTCGTACAACGGCCAACCGTCCAGTGCCCTCATCCAAGACCCAGAAACCCCCCGAGGGTCACACAGGGACAGCAAAAAACGCCACCGCATATTATTGCCTGTCCATTATGGGAAACATCCAGCGCGCTGAGCGTGCTGGACCCCTGGTCTTTTTCGTTTTCTTTTTTCTCTTCTTCTTATTTCTGTGTTTCTTTCGTTCTTGTCTTCTCTCATCTTCTCTCCTCTTCCCTCCGCTTCCCTCCACTTCCCTTCCTTTCTCGACTGTTCCCACTGATTCGTCCGGATGCATGCAGCTCGTGTTTTCCTCTCACACCATGTGTTGACTGCCTACTATCGGAGGAGAACAAAGAAAGTGCTTTTTTTCTTTTTCAAAAGTTGACATATTGTTGCACCCCCCCCCCCCCCTTCCCCCCCCCCACGGAGTACAAGTCTTGGCATTTGCTGGCACAGCTTGGGCAGCACTGCCTGCCGTCACTGCTGCCCATCACACATGTTCTATCCATTTTTTTCTTTTTTTATTTGTTTCTGTCTCCTTCCCGGAAACGCTGCCGGTAGGATTGTCTAGCGTTGGTGCCTCCCCTTGTTGTCAACAACCATCATATTTTACTTTTGAGCGTGTTGGAAGAAGGGCTGCAACCCACACCCCCTCTGGCCTCCCTCTTTCTGTTCACTCTCCCTCTCTGAGTTTCCTTTACACATCCCGCCCCCCCTGCCCCCCCCCTTCTTCTCCCCACTCCTTTTCTCGAGACTGGTCTTATCTTCTCTCAACTTCGGTCCACAGGATCTCGTTGCCTCCTTGTTTGGCTCCTCCCTACCTCTCTCCCTTCTTCTCCTCTTCCCCAGAGAGAACGGATTCCATATCTGGGTACCTGTGATCTTGGTCAGATTCTAGCGGGCGAAGCCAAGTTTGGTACTGTAGTCTATAGAATGGAGACTGTAAATAGGGAGCTTCCATCATATTGTTCATGGCAGAGTACCCGCCCTCTATCCTAAGCCGTCTTCTCTTGTGTGCTTCCTCCCACTCTCCACCCACTCTCCTCTCCTCCCCTTCCCCCTCCCCCTCCCCCCTTCTCGTCAGTTCCAGCACTAGCGTCGTCTGCATGAGGACGTTTGTTCTCGTGGCAGCCTAAAGTTCAAGTGCGTCTGGGAAGTCGAGACAACAAGTGGATCGCTCTCCACGGGCAGTGCACGGCAAACGAATAAATAGACAATACAACAAAAGATGATGAAATTTCGGATGTCTGCATCTGTGAGCTGGCCCTTTCGACTGCTCGCCCCCAGTTTTCCGTGGCACAAGAAGACACTCTTCCGCTATGAGGGTGCAGAGCTGGCCAGTGGGAGCCGCAGCAGGGCGTCCAGAGCTCCGAAGTCCTCCCTCTTATCGACGGAGCAACACTCTGCTTTGGGCCACCTGCAGCAGACAAGGGGAGATACAGAAGAAAGGGAGGAGGAGTGGGAATAGAACGCGAGGAAGAGTGACGAAAAAAAGAAAGAAGAAAGATAACAGAGAAGAGGAAAGCCCACGCGGGACGACTATCAGCTCGGCTGAGCCTTTTTTTCCCCCCTCCTTTGTCCTCCTCGACCACACACCCTTCTCCATTTTTGTGAATCCACGTCTCTTATTTGGTCGAGAGAAAGATAGGTTCGTAATAATCCCTCCACCCTCCACCCTCTCCCCCCCCTCCCTCCCCCGTTGCCGCTCTGCCGCGCTCTGTCAGTCTTGCTTCCAGTTGATGTGTTGGCCTGTTCTGGCTGGCTGGCTGGCTGGCTTTGCTGGCTTTTGCTGGAAGTGCAAAGGCTCTAATGGCTTACTTATTCTCCACCCAAAACACCTATTTTACCACTGCTCGGGCCGACCCTCTACTTTGAATTCCTACTCCGTAGCGTGGCAATAGACGCTCTTGACTGGCTAGACAGGCAAAATGCTTACGAGAAAACAAAGAGAACAGGAAAGCCACAGAGGAGGAGAAAGGTCGGCGAACAGGCGAAATTCTAGTGCTAGGGAAGAAGAGGGGGGAGGCGGCCGCAGTGTGCGGATGGTCTGATTGCCCTCGTTTGGGTACGTCGAGACATTCTTTCCGAGTCAAGGCCGCCGTCGCCAGGGTTCTTGCTACACAGTCCCCCCTCTTCTCTCTCCTTTCTCCTCTATCTTTTCTCTTCTCTTTCCGGGCCCAGTCTGTTGGTGTAATCATGCACAGTCGTATTCTAATATCCTGAGCAGCCAGTATCGCATTTTTCCTATTCTTTTCTTCATTTTTCTTTTCTTTTTCTTCTTCGTCTTATTTTTCTTTTTTTCTTTCGTTTCAGAGGCCCCTCCTCGTGCACCCTCGTTCCCGTTTCCACTCGTATTCGCTGCTTCGAGAGCGATGACTCCCAATACTAGCACTCTGTTATCCGACTCTGGCGCCTTTTTGTGTGCGACCAACACATATGCAAGTCGCGCGACAGGAAAGAAGAAGACTGGTCAACACGCTTGGTGAGGTATCCATATCGCAGCATCCCAGCACCAGCAGCTATCCGTGCCGTCTTGTTTTTTTTTTGAGTTTTTTGGCCAAAGCTAAGTCTCCTGCTTCCTACGCCGTTTTTTTCATTTTTTTTTTCATTACTTTTCTTTCGTCTCCTTTCTTCTTGCCTCTAGCTCTCTTTTCTGTCCTACGAAGAGATACCGCCATTTTGCCCCTTTCCGACAACCACATCATCATTCTGCATCTATCCGTGAAAAGGTCGTATTGTGTGCTGGAGAAGCACTGCTCTGACCGGGTCATGAGGGTTGATTTTGGAGGATGCCGCGAAGGGGGTGTCTTGTTTCTTTCATTATCGGTGAGAGACAAGTGGAAAAACCAAGACAAAAATAAATTGGACGACAAGAAACGAGAGAATGAGACGGAAAGGGGAAGGGGGGGGGGGGGGGGTGGATGAGAAAAGAAAGAGGAGGAGGGAGAGGCAGGAGATGAAGCGAGAGACGAGAGACAGAGTAGACGGCGCACTTGCGGATACGTAGACGTGCTCGTTTGACCCCCCCAAGTGACGAAGCCGCGAGATGCCTCCTCGAGTGTTTGCCACAGAGAGAGAGATGGTCAGAGCATGGCCGCCAGAAGACATAAAAGGCTCGACGATTCCCATCCTCATCGTCTTTCTCTTTCTCCTTCTGTCCCTCTTTCTTTTTCCCTCAAGGCCTCCTCCACGCAACTGCAGACAAATCCAGAATAAATCAAGATCAACTTCAAGACAACCTTGCAACAGCCAACCAAGCTTGCCCTCCCCCCCAAAGAAAGTCACAATGTGCAACATGCGCTATGTGAGTTGTCCTCTCGTCTGACCTTGGAGACGGTCGTGATCGTCGCTCTTGACTCTTGTTTCTTGACCTCTCTGACACGATCTAGATCGCCTACGACTGCGGTCACGAACGCTTCATCTACCTGGCGTTCTGCGAGAGGTACAAGAAGTCGGGGAAGCGGTGCATCATGGGCCCGCGCGATGTCCGCCGCCGGGACATTACCCAGAAGATCCGCAAGTGAGTTTCCATTCTTTTTTCTTCTTTCTTCTTTCTCCTTACTTGTTTCTATTTGTCTTTGTCTTCTCGTCCTCTTCTTTGCTTCATGCGTTCCGTACAGCCTGTCTAACCTCTCTTCTTTGAAAGGCGCATCTGCGGTAAGAGAACTACCCCCCCTCCTTTGACGTCCCCCGCCTTTTCTACCATGGCCCCAACAACCTCTAACAAAGATTCGACAGGTCCCTGCTCCACGGGTCGTCGCGGTGGGTGTGGCCCTGTGCGCTCTCACCTCTAGCTCTCTTCGACTGGCCTGGCGCCACAGCGGCGGTGCGTAGGGGCACACACGTTCCAGGCCGAGCGAGAGGAATACAACGGGGGCAATGGTAACTCGTGGGCAGGGTGAGATGTCTACAGATTGCCGAACACTGGTAGGGGGGGACAAAAGACGGCACAGCGTGTGGAGGAGGAAAGGAAGAACCCGTTAGATAGCATTAGATAGTCAGTCGGTGATCCGGGAGTGTTGGAGATGAAGGAACGTGAAATGATGACACCGCATGCCCCCCCAAAGTAACAGAGAGAGAGAGAGAGACAGAGGAAATCGAGCAGCATAGCCGAGCTCCGCGTTCGATCTCGTCTGTCGTCCGAAATAAACATGCTCTGTGACGCCTCTGTGACCGTTGCTTGCCTGTCGGGCCCTTTGGGCGGAGCAGCCAGGAACGAGGCGACTTTGGTTCCCCAGCCTGTCTCGCCTTGCAACTCGACCAAGTGCTGTTGTCTCTGGGAGGCGACCGTCATGCTGTGTGCGCCGCCTCCCAGCGACCTGGGTAGTCGGGGTCTGTGGACGGACGCCCCCCGCGGGCGTCCTGCTTCGTGCCTTCCTGCCGCCAGCACTGCGTACTGCTCTTTCCATTTCACCCCTCGGTCTTTCCTCTTTCTCGCGTCTGCCCTCCCTCTGTCCCTCCCTCTTTCCTTTCCTCGTCCCCCCCCCCCCCCGC
>JADHKO010000388.1:0-11456 GCA_019925425.1 Ophiostoma pallidulum | reverse complement strand
CCCCCCGCCGCCCCCCCCCCGCGCCGGCCGCCGGCCCCCCCCCCCCCCCCCCGCCCCCCCCCGCCCCCGCGGGGCGCCCCCCCCCCCGCCCCCGCCGCGCCGCCTGCTGTTCTTGTATTCTGCTCGAGTTTTCTTCGGTTCTACGTGTAGGGCTACGCCGGGTGTCGCCGGGCGTCCTTTCCTGGTCTCGCGGCAGCTGTACTCTTTCCTTCTAAAAGCGGCGAGGCACAGAGAGAGAGACCTCGCTGTCATAGGAAACTGCAAATGTTAATCGATGGCGTTCTGGGGTCCCAAGCAGCCGGAAGCAGAAAAGTGGAGACGAGGCTGCCGTATTATGTAAGAAGCGGCGCGGCCCACTTAAAAGCTACATCGCCCTGCTTACAGCACCCGTCACATGCCAACGCACAACAGCTCGCCGGAGCGGACAGCCCGGCGCGACCTCTGCGTCCTCGCCCTTCCTCCCTCACCACACGCAGCCCCCGAGCAGACGATACAAGGCACCGATCGTCCACCGGCCCCCCCAGCAATGGTGCCCGCGTCCGCTGCCGGCGACTGC
This sequence comes from Ophiostoma pallidulum, assembly GCA_019925425.1. Classification (NCBI taxonomy): domain Eukaryota; kingdom Fungi; phylum Ascomycota; class Sordariomycetes; order Ophiostomatales; family Ophiostomataceae; genus Ophiostoma; species Ophiostoma pallidulum. Next base: position 10,900 of record JADHKO010000388.1, on the reverse strand, counting down.
CACCCACCATGCCCGTGAACATTTGGATCTGGGGCGTCCTCTCGTCTCCCCTCGTCCTGCTGCTCTGGCTTCACCGCGTAGGTCCCTCTCCTCGTGTACGGAGTGTCTGCCTCTGCGCCTCTGCGTTGTCTTGACATTGTCTCTGTCTGACCCCCCCCCAGATCTACTCCTACGTCTTGGCCCTCTTGACCTGGGACCGCTCGCTCGCCGCCCTCTGGGCCGCCCTGCACCATGCCGAGACGTTTGAGCAGTGGGAGGCCGCCGGCCTCGCCCTCGACCACCGCTACCGCATCGACACGTGGCGCAAGATCGACAAGAGCAAGGACTATGCCTGGGAGCTGATCAGCGACCGCCTCGCCGCCTTTGCGCTCGCCCTGCAGGCCGGCCACATCCAGGCCCTCGTCCACCTGCTGCAGTCCGGGCTCGTCCGCAACCTCGGCAACATCACCGTGCCCCCGCTCTACAACGTGTCGTTTGCCGGCACCAAGTACCTGATTGAGAACTACATTCTGCAGGTGTGCGAGATCATCCGCGACCTCGTCGCGCTGCCGACGCCCGGCGGCGCTGTTGTGGCCGGTGGCGGCGGCGGAAGCGGTGCCGCTGGTGCCGCTGGTGCCGCTGGTGCCGCTGGTGCCGCTGGTGCCGCTGGTGCCGCTGGTGCCAGCGCCGCCCCCAGCAGCCTCGGCCTCAGCCCCGAGCTCGCCCGCGCCGTCGCCGACGGCCGCTGCCAGCTGCTGTCCGCGGGCCAGAAGCGCCAGCTCTTCAGCAACCTGCGCCAGTCGTTTGGCCGCACCACGCTCGTGTTCCAGGGCGGCTCCATCTTCGGCGCCTGCCATCTGGGCGTCGCGCGCGCCCTGTTCCTGCGCGGCCTGCTGCCGCGCATCCTCACCGGCACCGGCACCGGCGCGCTGATTGCCGCACTGCTGGGCACGCGCACCGACGACGAGCTGCCGGGCGTGCTGGACGGCGTGGGCATCGACCTCTCGGCCTTTACGGCACGGTCGGCGGCGGCGGCAAGTGCGGCTGCGGGCCAGCAGCAGCACCTGGAGGCGTCCTTTCCGGCTGCGTTCCGCGCGCGGTGGGCGACGCTGCGGCGGCGGCTGGCGCGGTTCTGGCGCGAGGGCTACTTTCTGGACGTCACCGTGCTCGAGCAGTGCGTGCGCGACAACAGCGGCGACCTGACGTTTGAGGAGGCGTACCGGCGCACGGGGCGCACGCTCAACATCACCGTGGTGACGGGCGCCGGCGCCGGCGACGTGCCGTCCGTGCTCAACTACGTGACGGCGCCCAACGTGCTGGTGTGGACGGCGGCGGTGGCGTCGAACGCGTCGAGCGTGTCGAGCGTGTCGAGCGTGTCGGGCGTGTCGTCGAACGCGTCGAGCGTCGGCGTCGTCGGCGACGCGGCCGCCACGGCCACGGCCGCCTGGTACGGCCGGCGCCAGACGACGACGGCGATCCTGTGCAAGGACGCGCGCGGGCGCGTCGTGCCGTGGCCGCTGGCGGACGCCGCGCAGTTCCGCCACTGGACGTACGGCAGCTACGGCACGCGGCACTCGCCGCTGGAGCGGCTGGCGCAGCTGTTCAACGTCAACCACTTTGTCGTGAGCCAGGCGCGGCCGTACCTGGTGCCCTTTCTGGAGCCGTCGATGCACTCGCCGGCGATGCGCGGGCTCGCCATGGGCACGCTGGCGCGCGCGCACACGTTTGTGCTGCAGCAGGCGGGCCTCCTCGTGCGCCACCGGCTCGGCCAGATGGTGCGCCTGGGCTGGCTGCCGCTGTCGCTGCGGCGGCTGCTGCTGGACGAGCAGATCCCCGCGGGCCACCTCGTGCTGGTGCCGACGGTGGCGCTGCGCGACTACGTGCGGCTGCTGGACTCGCCGTCGCCCGAGACGCTGCAGTACTGGATCACCAAGGGCGAGAAGGCCGTGTGGCCCGCCGTCGCCGCGCTCAAGATCCGCTGCTCCGTCGAGCTCGCCCTCGACCAGGCGTGCAAGGACCTGTCGTCGTCGTCGTCGCCGTCGTCGTTGCTGGTGCCGTCGGCGTTGTTGGTGCCGCCGTCGTCGTCGATACCGAAAGCGGGGACGCCAACGGCCACGACGACGACGACGATGACCACGACCACGACCACGCTGCTGCCGCCACCGCCCATGACACCCGCCACCACCACCACCGCGCGCGGGCCCACCAGGCAGGTCCGACGAAGGAGCCCCGCCAAGAGACGAGGGAGCGGCAGCGGAAAGGAACAATGACAGCTGTTGGTGGTGGTGGTTCGTCCGACGACGGTGAGGAGGGGAGGCTGACCCGCGGCGACCGGTGCGGATGACTCTCCTGGTGGACGCGGGGACCATGTAGGATACCAAGACAGGATAGACACCGGGGCGTAGATCTGCTTGGAGGTCTGTAGAAAGGTATATATAAACTGCACGCGTGCCGTGTTTCCGTTTGAAAGGCGGCAGTGCAGTTGTGTAGTTTTGTTTCTCCACTGCACGACCATGATACATATATAAGAAGAAGTCGAGGGCTACTACTCGTTGTTTTATTCCAGTTTTGGGGGGGTTTTTTTTAGTTGTTTTTTTTTTGTTTCGTTTTTATGTCTGTAATCTCCTGCTGTAATTGATTAATTACTTGAGAAAAAAAACCCTTCGTCGTAAACACATCAACGACACAGGACCAAGGGCAGGCAAACGCAACGCCGCCACCAGAACAACGACAACAGGACAGACAAGGACGGATGATGGATAAAATGAATTTTTGACTCTAAAAAAATAAATAATAAAACTAAAAACGGAAACAGTTACAGCAGTCGACATGGTTGGGGTATAAATGCTAGGACCAAAATAAAATAAAAGGCCAGAGAGAGAGCCGTCCCTCTCTTGGGGCTCGCCTCGCGCCTCGTCTCCTGCTGGGCCATGTTGTGGTTGTTATGTAGTTTGGGGGGGGAAGGGGGTTGTTTGTACACATGATTAGGGGAGGCCGAAAACAGCATCCGGCAGAAGCCAAAAGGCACTGCAAGAGAGAATAGAGAGAGCCCCCGGGCCCGCCCGTCGGAAAACAACAAGAAAGAGACGGAAGAAAAGAGAGGCGGCAACCGGAAACAGGGGGCCAAAAGACCAAAAACGACCAAAACCCCTGCCCGAGAACAATGCACCCAAAAACAATGGTTCTCCTGTGCCCTCTCCCTCCCTGGAATGCTTTTCGTGACGGCTTGCATGCGATGCCCTGGCCGCCCTGTGGCCATGATCGTGGCAAAAAGACAGACAGACACACACACAAAAAAGGAAAGCTGCAGGTGCCGCTGCTTGCCGCAAAGCCCAACACTTTGTGCTGTCGCACACGGCGTCTCGGCATCCGCATGCGGCCGGCACGCGGGAGCGGTTGGGGGTCTCTCCCTCCGTACAAGCCCATCGCGCATTACCCCATACGGGCAGTCTGCGCCTGCGGATGCGCCCTTGCGTGTGCCTGCGCTTGGCCCGCCTGTGCTGCCTGTGCTGCCTGTGCTGCTTGTGCTGCTTGTGCTGCTTGTGCCGCTTGCCCTGCTTGCCCTCCCTGCGCTGCCTGCGCTGCGTGCGCGTGCGCCTGTGCTTGCGCCTGCGCCTGCGCCTGCGCCCTGCGCTGCTGCAGCTGCGCCAGGGACAGGCTCGCCGCGGGCGTGGCCACCAGGGACCGCATGGCCTCGTCGATCTGGAGCAGGCAGTCTTCGATGCCCGTGGTGCCGCGTGCCGCGGCAGCCGTTGTTGTCTGCGCCGACGCCGACGCCGACGCCATGGCCTCCGATGCCTCTTCTGGGTTCTTCTCGGGGTACGGGCTCGCCGTCGCGGACGACTGCAGCCCCCGCCAGCCGGCGCCCCGGCCCTCGAAAATGCGCCGCATGGCCTTGGCGATGTCGTCTTCGGGTGCGACAGCGGCGGCAGCGGCGGCAGCGGCGGCAGTGGTGGCAGTGGTGGCAGCGGGGGCAGCGGGGGCAGCGGGGACTTCCAGGCGCCGGATGTGCCAGAAAAGCGCGCCGCGCCGTGGCCGGAGGCGCAGGTCGAGCACGAGCTGGCGCCGGCGCGTGCTGGTGCCGGGCAGCCGAAACCGCAGGACGACCCAGTCCAGGGTGCGCGGGAAGATGCCAAACATGGCGCCATTACGCGTCTGAATGGGCACCCAGGCATCCTCCATGCGGTCGAGGGCGCGGTGCAGCGACAGGGTGGCGGTCAGGTAAAACGGCACCGACGAAAACGTGTTGGGGTCGTTGGCGGCCGCGTTCAGGAAATCGGCCACGCGCAGGTGCGGGCACCCCTGCTCGAGCTGCAGGCGCACCTGCGTCGTGCTCGCAAGGTCCAGCACGACGCGCCACCGTCCGCAGCTCGTGACGGCGGCGGTCGCAGCCACGGCCGCCTCGGTCGTGGTCGCCTCGGGCCCGCTGCCCGGGCCCACGCTGTAGGAAAAGACCAGCCGGCTGAGCGTGACGGTCTGGCAGTGGATGACGCGGCTGTGGCGGCGGATGGCGTCGAGGAAGCCCACGAGCCGCTCGATCGCACGCAGGCGGCTCACGAGCGTGTCGATGATGGACTGGCCCACCCCGGCCCGCAGGTACAGGCAGAACTGGCCCGTGCGGGCATTGTAGGCAACGTCCTGGTCGACGCGCCCGCTGTTGACGAGCAGCCGGAACTTGGCACGGTCCAGCACGTGAAGGCGGGCCTCGGCCAGCACGTTGAGGCGGCGGGCGCGAACGGTCTCGTGCCCTGCGCCAGCCGCAGCAGCCGCAGCAGCAGCAGCAGCAGCAGCAGCGTCGTCGTCGTTGCCACTTCCGTCCAAGTCGACGCCGCGGAAGAGGACTTGCACAAACTCCGAGGCCCACCACCGGCGAGGGCTGGCGCCTGGATGGGTCGCGAGGCTTGCCGTGCCCATCGGCTCGTTGCTCTCCGTCCGCAATGCCGACGATCGCGCAGTGCTGCTGGGCGACAGAAGGTCGGAGACGCGGATGCTCAGCGCCGGCATCTTAGCGCGTGCTGGCAAGTAGGGGTTGATGGCACGCGTCGCCTGGGCCGACTTCCTACGCAGGGCCAGCTCTTGCGTGTCCGTGTACTGCGCCAAGATGCCCGAGGCATAGATGGTCAAGTCCGGGAAGAAGGCGTCGTCAAGGTCGGAGGGCTTCGCGCCCATGGGGAGCAGCATGTGAACGAGGACACGCGCACCTTCGTTCCGCGGGGGGGCGTGTGCGAGGTTTGACGGCGCAGGGCCCGAGGGCGTTTCGCTGCGCTGTGGAGGCAGAACGGGCTCGGCCAGCTTCACCAGCCACCACCGGTCGCCGCTGAGGCTCAGACTGGCCAGGACGTGCCACTGGGGGGGCCAGTCCTGGCGCTTGAGCCAGAGGACGTGGTAGGTGTCCCGCAGATTCACAATCTGCCGCAGCTCTTCGGGCCGCACAAGGGGGGGTGTGCCTGGCCCGCTGCGCACCACCGTCCAACCGTAGCTCCTGGCACGGCGGCCCAGGTCTTCTTGCGCCGCCAGGCAGCGCACGTTGTCGAGGATCGTAAAGCCCTCCTCGATGGGGTCTCTGTTGTTCGCGGCAGCGTTGCTGGTGTTGCTGCCAGCGCCGGCGACAGCGACACCGCCAGCGCCCGTTCCAACGCCAGCGTTGATGCGCAGCTCGCATTGGGACACAACGCGCAGCTGCTGCGGCGACAGGGAGAACAGGCCGGTGACGGGGTCGATGCGAACCCAGATGCGGTCGCCCGGGTTCGTCAGCTGCAGCTCGAGGAACGACTGGCTGGCGTCGGCCTTGGAGATGCGCAGGCGCATCGAGGCGAGGCGTTTGGCAAAGAGCGGCTTTGCTTCCAGCTTGGCATGAATGCCTGACAGAATGTGCTCGATGTGCAAGGCCGCCACCGTCTGCAGGATCTTCTCGGCCGACACGGTGTCGGTTGTTCCCTCGGCGAGGGCTGCGGACAGTGTGCTGCTGGCGCTGTCGTCACTTGCAACGGCCGGACCCTTGACTTCCTTGTTGTCGCGGAACCACCGCAGACTGAGCCGGCTGGTGATCTGGTCGTCGGGCAGGTCGGCGCTCGCGGCGTCGCGTCCGCTGTGCACGCCAATGATGAACCAGCTCTTGGGCCCAGCCGTGCCGCCTGCGCCGTTTGCGTACCGCGACGTCCAGTACTGCACCGCAATCGCGCGGTTCAGCTGCTCGACACGGACTGTCTCGATCCACCGTCCCCGGGCCAGCTCCTTGACTTGCCGGCGCAGCTCGTTGATCTTGTGTGTCAGGGTGTATTCGTGGAGGGCGCGGTAGCAGCCGGGGAGGCCCTCGCGGCCGAGCACGTTGTTGACCTGGTCTTCGACGGCCTTTCGGAGGCCCGGGGTCAGGTCGCGGGGCGCCGGCGTGAAGAGGAATCGCAGGTCGAGGAACCAGAGCTGCTGTGAAAAGTCGTCGCTCGCGAGGGTCAGGTCGACCTCGAACTCGCCGGGGACTTTGAAGGTGACGCGGCCAGACCCAATGGTGTAGTCGCGGAAGTGGTAGGGGATGGTGTCGTGGTCGTCGAGGTTGAGACGGAGCGCGAGCAGGGTGCTCGTGTCGTCGAGCCACTTGCGCTGCTCCTGGGCGGTGAGGGGTGGAGGCGCGACGAAGCCCAGGTCGGGCATCCACGGCGTCGTGCCTCGCGCGAGGACGTTGAGGGCTGTCTTCAAGTCGGGGCTTGGCAGGCGCGCGGCGTTGAGGTTGCGCTTCATGTTGAGCATGGTGAAGACGGCCTGCTCGTACTTGACGAGCTCCTCCTCGAACATGTGGTTCATCAGGTCGATCAGCTTGCTGATCTGGTCCGCCTTCTTGCCCCATTCTGTGATGACCAGGGCCTTGACCCAGCTCGCGTGTTCGTTGCGCGCAAACTCGAGCAGGGCCTTTTTCTTCTCCACGTTCTCGATGGAGCCGTCCTCGACACCCGTGCCGCTGCCGATGCTGCCGGAGACTTGTTTCCGGGCCAGGTCGCGGATGAGGTCCTGCAGGTTGTTGTGCGTCTTCTGCGCGAGCCGCTGCAGCAGGAAGGCGAGCGGCACAAAGTTGTTTGTGATGTGTTGGATCTCGGCCGGCAGGTCGTTCATTCTTGAGGGCTGCTCTGCTCCTGTCCCTGCTGCCGGCGCTGCTTCTATCGGTGCTACCGCTGCTGTGTCGCCGTTGGCCATGGTGGCCGGGTCACCGGTTCCCACGGCAGCCGTGCCGGCACCTTCGCCGTTTACGCCGTTCATCTTGGCGGGCAAGCCAGGCTGCTTGTCGCGATCTCTATCGTGGTTTGTGTGGACGCCCCCGTTCGGCGTGCCGATCTCGGTCGCGGCCGCCATACGGTGAGAAGAAGAAGAAGGCGTGCCGGTCGCAGGCCAGAAGAAGAGGCGTTGTCGCTGGCTGGCTCGCAGGGGGGAAAAGTCGTCGCAATCGCAAGGGGGACAACAAGAGGGACGGCGATGGCAGGCCGCAAGTTGTCTCGTCGAAACGTCGGGAGTCGTCGGGACTCAACGCCAAAGCTGGGAAAGGGGGGGGGGGGGGGGTGTTGTGTCGCAGATGCGCGACGCGCACTGGTTGAGATTGAAGCGAGAACGAGGCACTGCGCCAGAGAGAGAGAACCGAGGGCGAGGGCGAGGACAAGCGGAGAGACGGAGAGACGGAGAGACGGAGAGACGGTGCCCCTTTCTGAAGATGCGCCCCCCGATCTCGGTTGTCCAGGTTCGGCGAGGGAGAAGGGGAGGGCAGGATCAGGGCCTTGGCATCGCGAAACGATGCACAGCCAGCAAATCGACAGGGAGACGGCGGCGGAAGGGCGGACGGGCGCGCGCGAGAAAGAAGACAAAAGGCCCAGCCCAGTGCACAGCAGTGTTGATGTTAGTTTCCCGGGGCGTGAATCGCCTCGATGCTGCTGGCGATGCCGAATCGTGAGGAGGACGAGAGAGGGAGGGCGAGAGAGAGAGAGAGCGAGCGAGCGAGCGAGCGAAGAAAGAAACGACAGGAAAGAAACGAACAACAGCGGCCCGATGTGCTGGAAGGGCAGGCCAAAGGCGGAAAGGGGAGAGGATGCGAAAAGGCGGACGAGGAAAAAAGGCGACCAACACACGCAACACAAAAGCGAGGCGCGCAAAGAGAAAGGCCGGTCGTTTGTGTTGCCAGCGCCGCTGCAGGTTAGGGGGGGCGGGCGAGGGCGAGGGAGACGGAAAGAGCGATCGATGGGTTTTTTGGGCCAGTTGCGCTTGCCTCGCCAGTCTGCGAATCACAGGGAAGGGATCGTTGCTACATACAATCACTGTACGGCAGATGGACGGAGTACGGAGTACTCCAGGAAGGAGGAGCGTGGGAAGGGCGAACCCCGGCTGCGTGCTGCTCCACTGCAAAAAGGCTGGGCAAAATGCAACAATGCCCAGTCCCATTGTCCTGCCTGGTCGCGCTTCCCGTGGCGCTGGGACACGCGCGTGACCACCCACGTGATCACGTATTCAGCCTGTAAGACCAGGCGCCTGGGCACTCTGGACGACGGTGGTGTAGGAAGCTGAAAGCAGGCCTGGCCCCTACGAAGGCGACTTGGCCTGCTGTACCTGCACAGTAGCCTTGAGCGAGGCCGGATAGGGTGAGCGATGCTTTCGTAGTGAAATTCCCTACGAGCGTTGCAAGGCATTCACGCACACAGTCGCATTATGCAGGCAGTCAAGAAGCGGCGAGAGTATGATACGAACTTGCAAGCAGCAGTGTTGCTTTTCTCTTCCCTAGATACGTCGGCATCGACAACCGTGGTGTGACAGGAGACAAGGGGGGAGGGGGGGACAAACACAATAGACAAAGCAGAGGAAATATAAGGAAATGAAGCAACCAAAGGAAGAGAGACCAACAAAAGAAACGAGAAAAGCAGAGGCACCGAGACATGGCGAAGCACACCGTGCTGACCGAGCAGGGTCTCCCCTTGCCATCCACCGGCCACCATCCACCACCCGCGATGAACGAGGAATCCTAGGCGTCGCCAGCAGACGACCAATTTTGAACGGGACAGCCCGACGGGCTGCGATGAGAAGAAAGACGGCAGGGAAAGCGAGCAAATCAGGTTATTAACGGGAGGGGGAAGCAAATTTGAACAAATCCATCCGAGCCGGCCAACGATAAACCTCCATCCTTGTGTGTTTTTTGAACCAGAACCCCTGCCCGTACTCAAAGGTGCCAAACTCTTTGAAAAGTCTTCGCAGCAAACAGGCCAAGGAACGAACCACCACGTCAATATCAGTACCAATGCGGTTGGTGTCCAACGGTGCCTGGTCGAAAAGACAGAACCAAAGGTGCCTGCAGGCGAGATCTCAACTCTCGATCGGTCGATGAGGAGCGTCACAGACGGAAGCGAGAAGAAGGCCACTGAGCAAGACAAAAAAAGATGGGCGAGCCTGCGCACGCAAAGCGCCCGATGTCGTCTCTCTCCGTGCTCTCCCTCTCCGTCTTCTCTATCTGTTTAGGTCTATCGCGCCCTTCTCTCATTTCAACTGTGGCAGCGGCGGTTATTCAACACATCCGTCCGGTCGACAGGGCCACTTCCGATTCTCGGACCCAATGCTGTTTGCTCTGTCTCGCAAACATGCGGTCCGCACCACCGAGCTTCGCCACTTACAATTTGGTGGCCGTCTGTGGGGCGGCGGCGGACGTCGTGGGCCATTGGTACCCTGCGTTATCAGCGAACCGGTAGCCGTACGACGACGTGAAGTCATCGAGAACAGCAGGGCCACGAGAGCCTAAAAGGAGAGAGACGATATATGTCAGCAAAACGTGGCTTTTGGGGCAGGCAGGTTTCTCTTTGCCATTGTCGGTAGCGCTCTCCCTCTCCCCCCTTCTCAGTCTTTATGATTTGGGGCCGTTCTCACCGTATGGGTACTCCATCGGCACAATCTCCTTGTTGTCATCAAGGTAGTGCAGCAGGGGGGTGAAGATTCTCCAGCTGGCATCTAGCTCGTCGTCGCGGACGAAGTTGGACTGGTCGCCGCGCAGGCAATCCAGGATGAGCGACTCGTAGGCCTCGGGGATCTTGAGGTCCGAGAACCGGCGGCGGTAGGTCAGGTCAAGCTCGGTGACAACGGTCTGCATGCTGAGGCCGGGCAGTTTTGAGTTCATCTTGATGTAGACACTCTCGTTGGGCTGGATGCGCATGACCAGCTCGTTGCGTGGGATGTCCTTAAAAATGCCCGACGTCACCTCCTTGAACTGTATCCGAATCTCCGTCTTTTGCTCGTTGACGGCCTTGCCCGCCTTCATGATGAAGGGCACGCCGTCCCATCGCTCGTTCTTGATGAAGGCAACGAGCGCGCAGAACGTGGGGCAACGAGAGTCCTTAGGCACAGTCTCGTCTTCCTTGTAGGCGGGCTTGGTGTCGTCGAGGGACCGGCCGTACTGGCCGATGATGACGTTCTTGGGCTCGATCGCCGGCATGGCACGCAGGACGCGCACCTTCTCATCACGGATGTCCTCGGCCGAGAAGGAGAGGGGGCGCTCCATGGCCAGGAGGGTGAGGACCTGGAGTAGATGGTTCTGCATGACGTCACGGATGATGCCAAACTCGTCAAAGTAGCCGCCACGGCCTTCGGTGCCGAAGGGTTCCTTGAAGGAGATCTGGATGTTGTCAATGTGGTGGCGGTTCCAGGTGGCGCCCAAGAACGAGTTGGCGAAGCGCAGGATAAGGATGTTCTTGACCATCTCCTTGCCGAGGTAGTGGTCAATACGGAAGAGCTCCTTCTCGTTCCAGTCGGGCTCCAGGGACTTTTGCAGCTCTCGGGAGCTGGCAAGATCCTTACCAAACGGCTTTTCCACCTACAATACAGAGAGAGAGGGAGCAGGGTCAGTCAAGCAACTGGAAGGGAATGAGTCCATCGGGTGGGGGGGGGGGGGGGGGGGGGGGGGCACGCGGGG